>JALXFT010002732.1:0-30420 GCA_023376895.1 Aspiorhynchus laticeps
ACAGGCCCCTGTTACCCTGAAAAGTAACAGGTTTGATGACAAAAGCACATGTTGTACACTTTGAAATGATTTTACTTGTAGATACTAATTATATTAAATGTAATAAATAATAGTTTAAATTTACATTTTAAAAACGGTAACAGTATTGACAAATACTTGCTTTACAGTTTATGACAACTAGATCAACCATTTATACGGTGAACTAATGATTGGATGTTTTGAGGAGTATGACTATAGCACAGAGAACCATATAATACATTTTCAGCAACATGACAATAGTAACTGATGATGTAGGAAACCACAGACAAATGTACATAATCAATTGCATGAATGTACCAAAGCAATCGTAACTTGTTCAAAAGAATGAGAAACTTTTTATGATGTGCACAAGTGACTAGATGATGTGGAGGTTGAACGAGTAGCTTTGAGAATTTAATTACTGATCTGAGAATTGCACCAAAGCCACTGAGAAAAACAGTAAGCTGACTTTGGCCCTTTTATCTATCCATCGAAGGTTCTAATTGGTGTGTACTAAATTTTGACTCCTGGGGCCTCTTTTGTAAAGCGTGCGTACGCACAGATTTGATCTTAGAGTGTGCGTATGCTTAAATCCACGCCAGTGCTCATATTTATAAAAACTGTCTTTGACGTGGAAAAGTGCTTAGCGTCACGTCAGTGTCTGAGCAGACGTACGCACTTTTTATTGTCGGAGTATTGCAGGTTTTTGAAAATGTAAGCTGTTCTTGCAGCTCGCTGTTCTAAATTATGATGATTGGTGATATTTTATGACATTACAGTTTTTCTCGATTGGTAAAACACTACAACCAGGCTTTTGAACTAAATTTTCAAAACCATAATGCCATTTTTAAAAAAGCACACCCATTTCCCTAAACTATAAACACTATTCCCCTGCTTTAACACATGAGTCAGATTTGGTGAACTGTTACTGCAAATCTCTACACACAAATCCCTACATTTCTCAGTGCTTACACCATGTGGTCATTTAGAAAGCACTAGCATTCAATATTGTTCACTCAAGTCTGCAAAGTTTGAGCTCAATTAGCACACAATTACCCAAGTGGAAACACTAGGAGTCAAAAATTTATCACACACCAATCAGAACCTTCAATGGATAGATAAAAGGCCCAAAGTCAGATTACAGTTTTTCTCAATCGCTCTGGTGCATTTCTCAGATCAATGAAATTCTCAAAACTACTTGTTCAAGCTCCACATCATCTAGTCACTTGTGCACATCATAAGAAGTTTCTCATTCTTTTGAAGAAGTTGCGATTGCTTTGGTACATTCATGCAACTGATTTTGTACATTTGTCTGCAATTTGTTGCTCAAAAATGTTGCTCAAAATGTATTATATAGTTATCTGTATCCTACCCCTCAAAACATCAAGTCATTAGCTCATCGTATAAGTCATTAAATGCAAAATTTTTGATCTAGTTATCATAAACTGTCAAGCATATTTTCTACACATTTCTATGTTTTTTACATTTACTTTTGTAAATTTGCCATGAATTGTTCAAGTGAATCTTGACCTTCACTAATGAAGAGAATATGGATCAACCAATGACATAGCTCTGAAATAGCTCAAAGGTACATCTCATGAACCTTCAATTGGAAAGCATATATAGACAGAGGACAGCACAAGAATTACAAATTCTGACAGTGGACTTTCTCATTTTGTATTTTCACCTTTGTGTACATATTTCTTTTTCTTTTCTATTTCACAATGACGTTGTAATGTGTTTATTTATTTATTTGTCAGACCACTAGTAAAAGTGTAACTGTGAATCCTATCCAGTCTTTTTCAATCAATATCCCACATACAATAATGTGTAAATTTGAAGAGGAAGAGTAGGAGGTGGAGGAGGAGTAAGGAGAGGAAGAGGAGAAGGAGAAAGAGAAAGAGAAAGATGAGGAGGAGAAAGAGGAGGAGGAGAAGGAGGAGGAGGAGGATAATAACATGGAAGAGAAAGAAGAAGGGCAAGGGCAAGAAGACAAGCAGTCTCATATATTTTAGTTGATGCGTGCCAGGGTTGGATCAGCCATGCAAGAGGATTTTACCCCCACAGGCTGGCCAGGGCCAATTTAGCCTGTGATGTTGAAGAGGTTCTTTGGCCTTTACCAGACCAAAGACGGGATGCTGGGGCACAAGCTACACTTATTATCGGTTTTTGTAGTATTGTTTTGAATTTATCTCATCAGTGTGTAAAACTGTGTTGTAGTGTGTGTGTTTTTGAGGGTTCCCTGTCGATACTCCACTCGTACTGCGTCTTGATAAAGACGCATATGGGAAAAAGCCTTTTTTCTCCTGAACTGAAGTCTTATTCAATCACGCAGTGAAACTGCACGACTATTGGTTCGTGCAGTGGTAAAAAACGAACCAATGGGTCGGCAGCGGAGCTGCACGAACCTATGGCGACGATTCCCGCCAGATCCCACCAAAATGGGCGGGGCATCTGGCTATATAAGCGGTCGTTTCGGCATAGGATCCTCTTCATAGGAGATTTCTTCTCCTTCAGCGACGACGACTTCGTCTACACTGACCCAGAAGCCTACTCGCCGTTGACACGCCTCGCAGCTGGACCCAGCGACCTCGATCTGCTCGGCTGATCCGCCTTTTCTACGCGCCCCAGCATCGCAGCAGTTCCGGTCCCGTTTGCTGCCGCCATCCGGCGATTATCACGTAAGTCTCTAAAAGAGCAAATCGGCGTTCTAATGCCGCGCCGTTACTGCGTCTCATGCAGGTCTCCCCTGCACGCCGATGACGGTCACAGCAAGTGTGTTTCCTGCTTGGGGAAATCCCATGCAGATGCCACGCTCGCTGGCTCTGATTGTTCTCACTGCGAGAGCATCAGTCTCGCCTCTCTGCGCTCGCGGATCGCGTTCTTTTCAGAGAGCGACCCCGCCCCTCGCGCCCTCCCGTTTTCTTCCTCCCAGGGACCTGGCCGATGACAGCATGTCACTGGTAGCTTCAGATGCTGAGGAGCTGTCGGGCTCAGTAACTGACCCCGCCCCCTCAGGTTTGCCCGCGCCCAGCGCCGCCAAAGCCGGGATGGATGCCGAACTTTTCCGTGTCCTCTCAAAAGCGGTTGAAGAGCTGGGTTTGGAGTGGTCTCCACCAGAGGAGCCCTCTCGCAGCCGTCTGGATGAGTGGTTTCTGCCGGGGCGCCGTCAGGCCCCTCAGCAACGTCCATCGCCGTTCTTCCCTGAAGTTCACGACGAGCTCACGAGATCTTGGCGCTCCCCTTACTCTGCCCGCCTCCGTACTTCCGCTTCATCCGCCCTCACTACAATTGACGGCGCTGAAGAAAAGGGATATGAGAGGATGCCTCAACTGGATGAGTCAGTGGCTGCACATCTCTGCCCACCCACTGCCATCGGCTGGAAGGCGAAGGCCAGTCACCCGTCCAAGCCATGCAGGACAACTTCAGCGCTCGCTGGACGCTCCTACGCTTCAGCTGGACAGGCGGCTTCGGCGCTCCACTCTATGGCGGTTCTCCAGGTCTATCAGGCCAAGCTCCTCTCTGCCGTAGATGAGTCTGAGCCTGATCCTGCGACTCTCAGGGAGCTGAGAAGCGCAACGGACCTGGCTTTGCGAGCCACCAAGACTACCGCCCAAGCCATAGGAAGGTCTATGGCCAGCCTGGTAGTGCTCGAGCGCCACCTGTGGCTCACGCTGACGGAGATCAAGGACGCGGACAGGGTCTCCTTCCTTGATGCTCCAATTTCCCCCAGCGGCCTCTTTGGACCTGCGGTGGAAGGATTCGCTGAGCGCTTCACAGAGGCACAGAAGGCGTCACAGGCTATGCGACACTTCCTGCCCAAGCGCTCCAGCCCAACAGCTGCTCAGAGTCGCCCCAGGACTGCGCCGACTCAGCAGCCCGCGAAACCTGCACCTGCCGTTTCCGCCCCTCAGCCTGCTAGGACTCAGCAGCCACAAGGCTTTCACGCTCAGCCAGACGCCACCCCCCTCCGAAGCGCCAGGGCTCCCGACCCAAGATAGCGTTGGACCCTGCGCCTCCGGCGTCCTCCTGATCTGCAGGACAGGAAGAGGAGAGGGTCGAGTCCCGCCACGGCCAGACTGCCCACCAAAAGGCCTCTCGTGAGAAACCTCTTGGCACCCCGTTTTCTTCCGGGTGCAGAGGGAATTGTGTTTGTTGTTACAGGGTCCGTACAAGCGCCCATGCAACCGTCCGCTGTGATAGTGGAAAAAATAAAACACAAACATTCTCAAAAAGAGACGAATTTTCCTCTTCCATCCCTCACGAGTGCCCTGCCTCCGTGCAGCCGGCCACTCGAGTTTATCCAACCCCTTGCCACGCGGGCCGAGGCCTGGCAGGCCATCCCCGGAGTGTCAGAGTGGGTTATGGGGATAATAATACGAGGTTATTCACTCCAATTCGCGAAGACCCCCGCGTTTCAGCGGTGTGGTCTCCACCTCGGTGCAGGGCGAGAACGCTCGCGTTCTGCGCTCAGAGGTGATAACGTTGCTGGAAAAAGGAGCCATAGAAATGGTTCCTCCAGCTTTGAGCGAGTCAGGCTTTTACAGCCGTTACTTCCTCGTCCCCAAAAAGGATGGCGGCCTCCGGCCCATCCTCGATCTCAGACGCCTGAATCACGCCCTCATGAGACGGCCGTTCAGGATGATCACGCTGAAGCAGATCCTCTCGCAGATTCGCACAGGGGACTGGTTCTGTTCTCTGGACCTGAAAGACACATACTTTCACATTCAGATAGCCCCCATCACAGACGATTCTTGAGATTCGCCTTCGAGGGAGTGGCTTACCAGTACACGGTCCTACCCTTTGGGTTGTCTCTGGCCCCCCGTACTTTTACGAAGTGCATGGACGCGGCTCTTTCCCCTCTGAGACAGATGGGAATCCGCATTCTCAACTACCTCGACGACTGGCTCATTCTGGCCCAGTCAGAGGTGGAACTACTTTCACACAGAACCCTCATCCTCAGCCACTTAGAGCGCCTGGGGCTCAGGGTCAATTTCGCCAAAAGCGCACTGTCTCCCAGCCAACGAGTATCGTTCCCGGGTACAGTTCTGGACTCAGCTCGCATGAGAGCGGTGATAGCACCAGAACGTGCTCTGGCCATTCAGAAACTCGCGGCCACCTTCAAGAGCGACACCGCTCGCCCACTCAAAGTGTTTCAGAGAATGCTGGGCCTTATGGCCGCAGCATCGCCAGTGTTACAGCTGGGCCTGCTCCGCATGCGCCCCCTTCAACGCTGGTTGAAACCACGGGTTCCACACAACGCATGGCGTCACGGACGCTTGCATATCAGGGTGAATCAGGACTGTGTGACAGCCCTGACCCCCTGGAAGAACCCACGGTGGATGAAGAAGGGCGTGGCCATGGGGTTGGTCCACACCAGGAAAGTTGTCACGACAGAGGCCTCCAACACAGGTTGGGGGCGCTGTACAAAGGCAAACCGACCTTCGGCCATTCTTCGAAGGCGGAGAGCGGCTTCCACATCAACTGCTTGGAAATGCTGGCAGTTTGTCGAGCCTGCCAGTTTTTCCTGCCGGACCAAATAGGACGCCATGTGCTGATTCGCTCAGACAACATGTCCGTGGTGTCCTATATAAATCACCAGGGAGGTGTCTCCTCGAAGCGCCTCTTTATTCTGGCAGAGAGCCTTCTGGAATGGGCTCAGCTCAACCTGCGCTCGCTGAGGGCAGCACACCTGCCGGGCAGACTGAACCAAGGAGCGGATATGTTATCTCGGAGCAATGTCCCCTCAGAGGAGTGGATGCTCCATCCGCAGGTGGTTCAGAAGATCTGGAAGACCTTTGGCAAGGCAGAAGTAGACCTTTTCGCCTCCAAAGACAACTCTCACTGCTCAACTTATTATTCGAAGGACAGGGCCAGTCGTTGGCCCACGACTGGCCCAACCTCCTCCTTTATGCATTCTCCCCGATTGCCCGGTTTCCACAGGTCATCAGGCGTGTCAGGGAACAGGGTCACAAGGTGCTATTGGTGGCCGGGATCTCCTCTCTCAGGCGAACGGAACAATATGGCACCCCCGACCCGAGCTGTGGGCTCTCTACATTTGGCTGCTCAACGGGAGCCTACTGGCCTCCCAGAGCGAGTGTTAAACACCATTTCTGAGGCTAGAGCCCCGTCTACGAGACGCCTCTACGCCCTTAAGTGGTCAGTTTTCTCCGCTTGGTGCCTCAACCGTGGTGAAAACCTCTCTACCTCTGAGTTAGCGGTGGTTCTGTCCTTTCTGCAGGAACTGCTAGATAAAGGACGTTCTCACTCTACACTCAAGGTGTTCGTAGCAGCTATAGCGGCCTTTCATGCCCCTATAGCGGGCCAGTCAGTAGGCAGAGACAACTCAGTTCTCCGTTTTCTGAAGGGAGCCAGGAGGTTCGAAGGACTGGCTCGCTGCGCCCTTGTCCGACTTTGATTCGGTAGGCGACAGGTGAGAGCTTGTCTACAATCGCGTGGGGTCCTGTCCAGTGAGGTAGGAACTTCTTTGACAGGCGATGGGGAGCGTTCTGCCTTGGTCGGGCGAAGCTGTAGTACCACACTTTGTCTCCGACATTGAACTCATGGTGAGAGGCCTTTTGGTCTTAGTAGGCTTTACGACCTTCCGCACTTCGTTGTAGTCGCTGTTGAGCGAAGGCGAAAGTCGTTCTCAGGTGCTGATGCAACTCTTCCAGGTATTGGTGAGTGGTATAGGCGGTGACTAGGTTCAGGTCACCGGGTTGGAACAGCAGGTGTAGCGGTAGCGTCATGTTTCTCCCTGTCATCAATGTGAACGGGGGTACGCCGGTAGACTGGTGAGGGGTGGCTCGAGCAGCCATCAGTACCAGCGGAAGTTTGATATCCCAATCCTTTTGATTGGTGGACACATACTTCTTCAACATGCTGACCACTGTTTTATTGGCCCGTTCAACTTGACCCGAGGAAATTGGGTGATGGCTTATATGGAGCTTGGCCTGTACACCGAGGAGTTTCCACACTTCCTGCATGATGTCGGCGGTGAAGTGGGTTCCGCGGTCAGAGTTGAACCTTAAAGGCAGTCCAAATCTTGAGAAGATGTGGTTCATTAACAGGCAGGCTGTTGTTTCTGCTGTATCATTGGGAGCTGGGAGGCCCTCTATCCACTTCGTGAATTCGCAGACCACGGTGAGGAAGTATTTGTTACCTCGCGTTGACCGTGGTAGGGGTCCTACCCAGTCTATTTGGAGGTCCGACCAGGGGAAAGTCATTCCTTTCCTTTGCAGTGGGGCTCGGTGGTTTGGGTTTGCCGGTTGAAATTGGCAACACACCAGGCATCCTTTTACGTATTCCGCCACATCTTGCTGCATGCCAGGCCAGTATGCTACTTGCTTGAGTGTTTCATAGGTGGCCTTGGCGCCGTGGTGTCCTGCGCATGGTGCATCGTGGGCGTGTGTCAGCATCATCCCCCTTTGGCCGTGAGGGACTACGAGCTTTGGCGTAGTTAGGGACTCAGGGACATACGTGAGCACACCGTCTCTCAGATGCAGCATGTGCTTGATTGAGTGGAGCGTGCGGAGCTCGGAGGAAGCAGCTAGGTCGGAGGTGGTAATAGGATGAGTTAAGGGGTCGGAAATGTGAACTGCCATATTTCGCATTGTTTGATCTGCCTTTTGAAGTGTGAGGAGATCGTTAGCAGCGAACTGAGGTGAAATGGCAATGTGGGAGGAGGTGGGGTTTTGTACGCCAGTGGCGTGTTGGCGGCGGGTTATGGCCGCTACTGAAGGGTTGGGAGGGAGAGAGGGAGGGCTTGAAATGTCCAGGACTCTCCGTGTAATGCACCTGCTTTGGCGAGGGCATCGGTTTGGTCATTTAAGTCTTTGTCTTGTCCTGGTTGACGTGAATGACCTCGAACCTTTTTCCAATAAACGATAATGTCATGTTCAGTGACAATGGCATCGCCTGCTTGGAAGAGTTCCTGGTGTTTGACAGGCTTGTTGTTAGCTGTCTTGAATCCATTCTGTTTCCATCCAGCTAAATGGCATGTGAAGCTTAGACGGGCGTAGTTCGAATCGGTACAGATGAGGAGTTCTTTGATGTTGTGGGATGCCGCCATTTGAAGTGTGATGAGGATGGCTGCTATTTCAGCATATTGCTATGAGCGAGGGCCTAAGTTGAATTGCTGCGGTGGGCAGGGGTCGTTGTTGAGCCAGACCACTCCCTCTCCAGCTTGTAAATTGCCCTTGTGGTTGTAGGAGCAGCCGTCGACATATGCTGTGGGCATTCCTTCACATACATTCTCCTCGAAGTACCTGTGATTCGTCAGTTGAGGTTGTGGCGGTTCTATAGGTTCCGCTGGAGTATGCAGCGTGTCCGTTGAACAGTTTTGGCAGGCCACTAGCCCGTTTCCAAGTGAGGATTTGTATTTTTTGGCATATCTTGCCTCGACGTCTCGTCCTTGGAGTGTCATTAGCCAGGTAGCTATGCGTGCGTTGGTCACCACGCCATCTCTGATGCGTTGACTGTTTAGGAAGGTGACCGGCTGATGACAAGTGGACTACATTGATCGATTGCTTCAGTCTGAGTCACAGTTCGATTGCTTCAGTCTGTTGTGCTGCTGTGTGGTTTGTGATTGTAGCTCTGCTTTTTTATTGAATCTTTACCTTACTTTCACTCTGTTGTTTAAAGTGATAATATATAACTTAATTCCCACCATATTTCTGGTATTATCTATCAAACTAATCTGATCGTTTTTAAAACCGCGAGTGCAGCGCGTTAGCATTCGCTAGCCGGTTAGCTTGTCACTCGCGGTTCCATTCGCGTTGCTATTCGCGCCTATTATTGTTTTCTTTTTTCTCGCTCTGTTTTCATTTCTCTCTCGCTCCGTTTTTCATGAGTTCATCAAACAACAGTGGTAAGTGAAGTGGTAAGTGTTAAGTTAAGTTGGTATCATTCATCAATCACGGTGAGTAATGGCTTCTTCTCCTGCTATTGTTATTTGCACAGTCTGCCACATGTATAGTTTATCTATCTCTGTCAGCGATGAGGGATTCACATGTGATAAATGCAGGGAAATAGTTAGGCTGACAGAGAAGGCTTTAGAACTAGAGACACGCATCCAAACTTTAGTTGAGGACAGTAAGAATGTGAGGGCTGTAGATACTGCTTTGGATGTGACTAGCTCAGGGATTCCTGTACATTGTTCGGTTCCGGCATTAGAGCCCGTGCAGCAGGGCAACTGGGTGACTGTGAGGCAGCATAGTCGCGGGTCAATACACCGCTCTTCCGTTCCGATCAGAACATCAAACAGGTTCTCCCCACTCAGTGACGCACCCACTGAGAAACCTGGTGAAAGTGCTCTAGTTATTGGCGATTCTATTGTACGGAACGTGAAAATAGAGACACCAGCCACCATAGTCCATTGTTTACCGGGAGCCAGAGCGCCTGACATCTTGGCAAATTTAAAAGTGCTGGCTAATGCTAAACGTAAATTCAGTAAGATTGTTATCCACACCGGCGCTAATGATGTTCGACTTCGCCAGTCGGAGATCACTAAAAATAATGTTAAAGAGGTGTGTGAACTTGCAAGTACGATGTCAGACACTGTAATATGCTCTGGCCCCCTCCCTGCTTACCGGGGTGATGAGATTCATAGCAGACTGTCATCATTAAATGGCTGGATGTCTAAGTGGTGCCCGCAAAACAACATAGGTTTTATAGACAATTGGACGAGTTTTTGGGGCAGACCTGACCTGTTGAAAAGAGATGGTGTTCATCCCTCCTGGGGTGGTGCCGCTCTTCTCTCTAGAGATTTGGCACATAGTCTTAGAGTTTATACTTGACTAACTGGAGCCCAGGTCAGGAAGCAGACAGACTGGCTAAACCGACCGTCTGCTAGCCGCCTCACATCACAGAAGTCAGTTAATTCTCAGCACATAGAGACTCCTTCACCTAGATATCACACTATAGAGATTGTGTCTGTTCCCCAAACTAGAAAATACAGAAAACGTCAAAAACTATTTATGAGTAACCATTTAATTGATGTTCAACAAATAAAACATGTTTACAATACACAGAAACAATTGATAAAACTTGGTTTACTGAATATCAGGTCCCTTTCTACAAAAGCACTTTTTGTAAATGATTTGATTAATGATCATAAACTAGATTTGCTCTGTTTGACAGAAACATGGCTAAAACCAGATGAATACATTATCTTAAATGAGTCCACCCCCCAAGATTACTGTTACAAAAATGAGCCGCGTCCAAAAGGCAAAGGGGGAGGTGTTGCTACAATTTATAACAATATTCTCAGTATTTCTCAGAAGACAGGCTTTAAGTATAACTCCTTTGAAGTAATGGTGCGTCATATAAAATTATCTAGAGAAAAAAGTATTAATGATAAATCCCCCGTAACGTTTGTACTGGCTACTGTATACAGGTCACCAGGGCACCATACAGACTTTATTAAAGAATTTGCTGATTTTCTATCAGAGTTAGTGCTGGCTGCAGATAGAGTCCTAATTGTGGGTGATTTTAATATCCATGTTGATAATTAAAAAGATACATTAGGATCAGCATTCATAGACATTCTGAACTCTATTGGGGTTAGACAACACGTTTCAGGACCTACTCATAGTCGAAATCATACTCTAGATTTAATACTGTCACATGGAATTGATGTTAGTGGTGTTGAAATTCTGCAGCAAAGCGATGATATATCAGATCATTATCTAGTCTTGTGTAAACTCCATATAGTTAAAGCTGTAAATTCAACTCCTTCTTATAAATATGGTAGAACCATCACTTCTACCACTAAAGACTGCTTTGTAAGTAATCTTCCTGATTTATCTCAATTCCTCAGCATATCCAACAGCTCAGAACAACTTGATGATGTAACAGAAACTATGAACTCTCTCTTTTCTAGCACTTTAGATACAATTGCTCCTTTATGCTTAAGGAAGATTAAGGAAAAGAGTCCAACACTGTGGTATAATGAGCACACTCGCACTCTAAAGAGAGCAGCCCGGAAAATGGAGCGCAGCTGGAGGAAAACAAAACTAGAGGTATTTCGTTTAGCCTGGCGGGAAAGTGCCCTATCCTACAGAAAAGCTTTAAAAACTGCTAGATCTGATTACTTTTCGTCTCTTTTAGAACAAAACAAACATAACCCCAGGTATTTATTCAATACAGTGGCAAAATTAACAAAAAATAAAGCATCAACAGGTGTTGACATTTCCCAACAGCACAGCAGTAATGATTTTATGAACTACTTTACTTCCAAGATTGATACTTTTAGAGATCAAATTGTAACCATGCAGCCGTCAGCTATATCATCACATCAAATAGTGTACTATAGATCCCCTGAGGAACAATTCCACTCATTCTCTACTATAGGAGAGGAAGAATTGTATAAACTTGTTAATTCATCTAAACCAACAACATGTATGTTAGACCCTATTCCATCTAAACTACTAAAAGAGGTGCTTCCAGAAGTCATAGATCCTCTTTTGGCTATTATTAATTCGTCATTGTCATTAGGATATGTCCCCAAAAAGTTTAAATTGGCTGTTATTAAGCCTCTCATTAAAAAACCACAACTTGACCCCAAAGATCTAGTTAATTACAGACCGATCTCGAATCTCCCTTTTCTGTCAAAGATATTAGAAAAGGTTGTATCCTCACAATTATATTCCTTCTTAGAGAAAAATGATATCTGTGAGGATTTCCAGTCAGGATTTAGACCGTATCATAGTACTGAGACTGCTCTCATTAGAGTTACAAATGACCTACTCTTATCATCTGATCGTGGTTGTATCTCTCTATTAGTTCTACTGGATCTTAGCGCTGCGTTCGACACTATCGATCACAACATTCTTTTGAATAGACTTGAAAACTTTGTTGGCATTAGTGGAAGTGCCTTAGCATGGTTCAAATCGTACTTATCTGACCGTCATCAATTCGTAGCAGTGAATGAAGAGGTATCATATCGATCACAAGTGCAGTATGGAGTTCCTCAAGGCTCAGTACTAGGGCCATTACTTTTCACGCTTTATATGTTACCCTTGGGAAATATCATCAGGAAACACGGGGTTAGCTTTCACTGTTATGCTGATGATACTCAGCTCTATATTTCTTCACGGCCTGGTGAAACACACCAAATTGAAAAACTTATGGAAAGCATAGTCGATATAAAAAACTGGATGACGAGTAATTTCTTACTGCTAAATTCTGAAAAAACAGAGGTTTTACTTATCGGACCTAAAACCCCCACAAGTAATAACCTAGAACACTGTCTAACACTTGATGGCTGCTCTGTAAATTCTTCGTCATCAGTCAGGAACCTAGGTGTACTATTTAATAGTAATCTCTCCTTTGACAGCCACGTTTCTAGCATTTGTAGAACTGCATTTTTTCATCTTAAAAATATATCTAAACTGAGACCTATGCTCTCAATGTCAAATGCAGAAATATTAATTCATGCGTTTATGACCTCAAGGTTAGATTATTGTAATGCTTTATTGGGTGGTTGTTCTGCACGCTTAATAAACAAATTACAGATGGTTCAAAATGCAGCAGCTAGAGTTCTTACTAGAACCAGGAAGTATGAGCACATTAGCCCGGTTCTGTCAACACTGCACTGGCTCCCTACTAAACATCGTATAGATTTTAAAATCTTGTTAATTACTTATAAAGCCCTGAATGGTTTAGCTCCTCAGTACTTGAGCGAGCTCTTATCGCATTATAGTCCTTCACGTCCACTGCGTTCTCAAAACTCTGGCCGTTTGATAATACCTAGAATATCAAAATCAACTGCGGGCGGCAGATCTTTTTCCTATTTAGCGCCCAAACTCTGGAACAATCTACCAAACACTGTTCGGGAGGCAGACACACTCTGTCAGTTTAAATCTAGATAAAAGACCCATCTCTTTAACCTGGCGTACACATAACACTAATACACTCCTATTATTCAAATCCGTTAAAGGATTGTTAGGCTGCATTAATTAGATCAACCGGAACCGGGAACACTTCCCATAACACATGATGTACTTGTTACATCATAAAAATATTGACATCTACGCTAATATTAGTCTGTTTCTTTCTTATTCTGTTTCTCAGTCCGTGTCTGGATCAGATGGTGGATTGGCGCCGGGAGATGATGACTGCGGCCCAGATTGTCGGCGGAGGCCGAACCCCTGGATGAGCCCCGGGGACATAATCCCAGTGAAGACCTCGACTTAAAATACAATAAAACTAAAAATAAAACAAATAACTAAAAATATAATAAAATACCTAACTGCATAATACTATTATTGTTAGAAATTGCAACAATATTAAAATAGAAATATAAAACATTTAAAGTCTTAATTAAAACAATAAATAAACAATAATATCCTGGCCAGAGGAGAACTGGCCCCCCGACTGAGCCTGGTTTCTCCCAAGGTTTTTTTTTCTCCACTCTGTCACAGAGGGAGTTTTGGTTCCTTGCCGCTGTCGCCTCTGGCTTGCTCAGTTGGGGACACTTAATTTCTAGCGATTATCGTCAATTGGATTTCACAGATACTATTTAAACTATACTGAGCTAGACAATGACATCTCTGAATTCAATAATGAAATGCCTTTAACTGAAAATTGAGTGTTTAATCTTATTATTATACAATACTGACACTCTATCCTCCAACTTGATACTGTTAAGTGCTTTGACACAATCTGTATTGTTAAAAGCGCTATATAAATAAAGATGACTTGACTTGACTTGACAAGTCTCGATGATGACTTTCTGTGCACCGATGTAATTAGAGAAACGCTGGATAGCCCACACAGTGCAAAGCAATGCCTTTTCGCAGTTTGAGTACTTGCATTCTGGGGGAAGCAGCGTTTTGCTGGCATAAGCGACCACTCGTTTGTCTTTGTCATGGAGCTGGTATAGGCCTGCACTGAGGCAATGACTGGAGAATCCAGCGTCCAGATAGAATTCTTTTCCTGGGTCTGGGTAGGCAAGGCACGGAGCAGAGCACAGGCGCTGTTTGAGCTGGCCCATTGCTGTGTCCTGTGTTTCCGTCCAAACGAAGGGTTCATCCTTTTTCAGGAGGGAAGTTAGTGGTCGTGCGATGTCAGCGTAGTTTTCGATTAACTGTCGTGAATAATTGCACACTCCCAGAAAGCTTCGCAGCTCAGAGATGTTAGTCGGCGTCTTTATGCTTTGGATTGCTTGGGTGCGGTTAGACTGTGGCTCGCTGCCGTTTCTTCCGACAAGCAATCCGACATAGTTCACCTTGGTTTTGCACCACTGTCCTTTGTGAAGGGCGATCTTGGCTCCTGCCGTTGTCTGCTGGTTTAGGACGTGATTGATCTCTTTGAGGTGGTCTTCCACACTTGAGCTTTTCATCAAAACATCATCTACATAGACAAGGTTGCCTCTGGCTCTGGCGTCAGGGCATGCTTTGTTCAGGAAGATGTTGAATTCTGCTGGTGAGTTGGCATAGCCGAAGGGACACCGTGTGAATGTGTACTGTCGATTGCCAAAGGTAAATGCCAGCTTGTGTTGGTCATCGGGATGGACAGGGATTGTCCAGAACCCGGAGGCGACGTCCAGTGTGGAAAGGATCGTTGAGCCTTTGATTTTTGGAATTTCTTGATCCAACTGGGTCATAGGCCATCGTGACAATGGTACTTGCTGATTCAACTTGCGATAGTCGATGGTGGGCCGCCATTTGCCGTTTGGTTTTAGGACTGGCCATATCGGGGGCAGAGTATGTGCTGTTACAGGGCCGGATGACCCCCTTTTCCAGCATGGAGTCAATAATCTCTTGCACTGGCTCATATGACGCTATTGGAATCTTGTACTGTCGCACAAATGTGGGTGGCGCATTTGGGTTTGTCGGGATGCGCACAGTGTGGATGTTTGTCAGTCCACAATCCAGGGAATCCTTTGCGAAGGAGTCCTTGTATTTGTGCAGAACCTCTTTGAGTCCTTGGCGATCCGCTTCATTGTGGAGGGCATCTGCCTCACTCAGGATCTGTTGAACTTGTGTGTTGAACCCGGCATAGGGTTCTTCTGCAGTGAGGTCATTTGAGGGGCTTTGGTCCCCGATGGTCACCTGCGTAGGTGATTCTGTTGCAGGCTGTGTTGAGACAGCATAGACAGCGAGATGAGTGTCATCTGTTAGTTCTGAACGGCAGACGCTTTCTCTGGACACCGGCAGAATGGATGTGATGGCAATCACTTCATGGGGTTTTGTGAACGTTACGGTGTCGTCGTATTCGTCTGACATTAGCTGTGTGGGTATAGGGCCTATGACAGGTACCATCAGTTCAAAGTCGTGGAACGCCTGGCTGATGAGCCATCCCAGGTGATTGGCTTTAGGAACGTGGATGTCTTGGGCCGTACAGTTGTTGAACAACACATACACAGCACGAGATGACACTTCCATGAGAGGTGTGGCTTCCAGAGTCAGTCCGAGTTTTAGGCAGGTCCTGGAAGGTTGGAAGAAGCCTAGCTTACTGTTTAGAGTTTGGCCAGGTCGCATGTTGAGGCGGACGCTGACGGCAGGTATTGTGGCAGGTATTGTGGCTTCTTGCTCCGTGATCATAGCACATGCGTCTGGCATGGTTTGACCGGATTGGAGGTTCTTGAGGTTGACTGACGTTGTCAGTTGGTGTGAAAGGGGAGCCCATATGATGTCGTTTACGGTATCAATGCAAGCATTGAGCCGGACCAGGATATCTGCTCCAATGTAGATGTCATGCGGCAGGTCTGAGACAACGAGGAAGTAGTGAGTTAGCTGTCTGTTGTTCCATCGTATGGCCAGAGCGCAGATGATCTTGGAGGTGGCCATGGTTGTCGACCAGGGACTGAGAGGGAAGCGGCTGTGCTTAGTGACATGTGGTAGACACTGATGTCTTTGCTTCAATGTTTTGAATAGCTTCAGGCTGATGGCTGAGTTCTCTGCCCACAGGGCTAGTGCCGTGTCAGACACTGATGTGCCTTGGACATCTATTGCAGTCATGATTCGAAGGGGGCCTGCGTTTGATTCAGGATCCTGCAGTGAGCAGAGGAGAGGGTCCTTGTCCTTGCTGTTTGTGCTTGGTCCAGATCCTGGCTTTGCTACTGCATCATCGATCAGTGACTTAGGGACGGTGTCGGTGACTTGACACTGCGACTCGTTGGAGTCTAACGCTTGGCAAGGCAGAGGTTCACGGACTTGTGTCCACATCTTTAGGTGCTTGAAGTCTATTAGAGGTTCGAAGCGATTAAGCAGATCTTTCCCAATGAGGAGTGGATACGTTTTAAGTGGTGAAACGTATACGGGATGGACGAGGTCCATCGATCCCACCGTTAGGTGAATTGGGGCCACATGTTTTAGTTGTAGGCCCGTGTGGGAGTATGCTTGAAGGTTTAGTTCACACCTTTGGAGTTTGAGGGTTCTGTTAGTCCTCTTTGATCTTTCTTGGATTTCCTCCAGGAGTTCGGTAGACATTAGAGTGATGTCAGCTCCCGTATCGAGGAGGGCTTCGACTCTGATGTGTCGTTCGATGATGATGGAGAGGTAGAATTTTCTGGCTATACCTTTCTCAATGAGATCGCCTAGGAGTTGAGGGACTGGAGTTTGGGAGGAAACAGTTAGGATATCAGGGCTGATGGGGCGTTCTTCGGAGGAGTGGCAGATGACCAAGACAGCACTTTCAGGAACTTGAGGGGTTTCGTCAGCAGGTGTTTGTTGGACGCTGCTGTAATTTGGAGCATTAGGTGTTGAGTTAGTGTCTAACTCTGTTGCTGGGTTTTCAGGTGGGGTTTCGTGTCCATCTGAAGTTAGTGTGATTACGGTTCTCTGAGAGTGAGGTGAAGGAGTGCTGTTCTCCTTGGCTGGTTGGGTCAACTGGTCGCTGCCATCTCGTCCGGCCGCTAGTCAGGCTGAATCTGGTTTCTCTTTCTTTTCCCATTTCCGATCTTCCTCCTTCCATTGGAAGAATTCTTTCATCATCATTTTCATCAGTTCTTGTGAGTCGAAACACGGTGGTGTCTCTTGTTCCTGTGTGGGTTCAGTTTGAGCTCGGTCAGCTTGGAATCTTTGTGAATTCTTTCGTCGATTCCTTGGGCTGGTTGTTCCAGGGTGAGTTTGTCGTCTTCCCTTGGAGTTTCCATTGGATTCCCATGAGTTTTTCCCTCTTGAGTTTCCAAATGAGCTTGGCTGGTTCCACGATCTCTCCCAATAACTTTCGTGGGGCCTTGACTGATCCCATGTCTTTTCCCAGTGGCGTCCAGGTGAGCGTTGACGTCCATGTGGTCCATCCCAGCGTTCGTACCTCTGTTTAGATCGGGAACCAGCATGGGAGTCTCGTTCTTTGTTGGACGAGTGTGCATTCCACTCCCTGGGTGGCGGCTTGGCATTGTCTTGGCGTTGAGCGCCCTCTAGCGCCAGCCCTTGATTTTGAGTGTTGAAGTCAAGAACGGCTGGGGTTCTGGCATTCTTTTCTGAGGCCATCTTTTGTTTGCCGTAGGCTTTCTGCGCCAAGTCTCGCAACTGCTGAGCATTCATTGTCCGTGGACATGCGAGAACGCCAAGATGGTGGCTTACGCCGTGATGAAGGTTTCGTAGGAAGAGAGTTTTAAAGTTCAGTTCATCCTCCATGTCAGGTTCGTTGCGAGTTCCAAAGTATGCCCGTCTGAGTCGGCTGTAGTAGGCTTGAGGAGGTTCGTGACGTCCTTGTCTCGTCTCCAGGGCAGCCACGAGGGCTTGTTCGGACTCAGGGTCAGAGAACTCTTTAGTGAGGGCTTCTCGGAGCAGTTGGTAATCGTTCTTTGTGTGAGCAGGCTGCCTGGCCAGGAAGCTGCGAACTTCAGAACTGGATGTTGTTCGAAGTAAATATAGTCTATCTTTGTCCGTAACGTTAGGTTGCATTTCCAAATGGAAATCGATATCTTGGAGATATGCTTGGACATTTGGGCTATTTGGCACGCTCGGGGTGAATTTGCCAATGTTCCAAGCGAGCTTGTCGAGGTCTTTTAGGTCCAAGCCGTGCGATGATCTGTGACTGGCTGCAGCAGATTCTTTTGGCTGAGGTAAAGTGAGGTAAAGTTCTCCAGAGTGAGTTGGTGAATGTTTCAACACCACCCCCTCCATCTTTTTCTCACGTGTCAGTCCAGGAACAGGTGACCCGGTCCTGCTCGGCAGGGGTGAGGTCGATGCGCGTCGTGTCCTTGATGGCTCACGGCGCAGTTCGTAAGCATGCTTGAGTTCCTCTTGGAGACTGTCAGATTCCTCTTTGACGTAGTCAAGCTGTCGTGTTAGACGGCTGATCTCGTTTCTTGACTCATCCAGGTGAGCTTCAAGGGCTTTGATTCTGCCGTTTTTATCTCTGAAGTCGGCCTTTGCTTTCTCCAGAAGCTGTTCAGCATACTGTAGCTTTTTGGACCGATCATCGTAGTCTGCCTTGACCTTTTCCAATTCTTGGCTAGTAGCTGCTAGGGTTTCTTTTAGCCGGTTGATCTCCTCCTCAGCACCTTGTTCCGCCTCATCCGAGCATTCCCGTCATTCTTGAGCTTCAAGTTCCAGCTGCTCTATGCGTCGTTGTGCGCGTGTCAGCTCCTGCTGGCATTGTGCAGCGTGCTTGTCGCTCAACTTGAGGGTGGCGATGAGTGTGTGGCTTAAGGAGCCAGTGATCTTGGCTAATTCTTTGTGATTGTAGCTGTGACTTGGGTCTTGTGCCATGAGGCTTGTTATGTTGTCATCCAGCTGGTCTTGTGTCTGATGTTTTAGTGTTTCAGCAGCCTTAGGGAGGAGACTGTCTGTTGCAATGCTTAGCCATGTTTCCAAATCCTCCCAGTGACCGACATGTCCTGTTGTGTGAGACATGTTTGGGCGTGGTGAGATCTCGAACCACGACTGACACAGACCTTGAAAAGAAAAACAAAACAAAACAAAACAAACAAACCAAAACAGAACAAATCAACAAACAAGGGGTGTAGATGTGCAATATAGAATGTGTACTAGTTTTGACTGTGTAAAACAGGTGGGTGTGGTTCTCTGTGACTGTGATCCTCTGGGGGCGTGCTTCTAATTTGTAGCCTCTGTGGGGGGAAAATTGAGCACACACACACAGGTAGCACAGCTAGAGAACAGGTAAAGAGAAGGAGAAGATTGCTTCTAATCAGAGGGTTTGTAAATGACAATTTTTTTGTAAGTCTGTGATTGCAATTGGTTTTCTCCGGGGTGAAGGAAAACAATAACAATGACAGCACTGGTCCCGTTAATGACAAAATTGACACCACACGTTAATTAGAGTGTTCGCATGCTTGAAGTTTTCCGGCGCCTTTCTTCTGTGGACCTGCTTTAACCTGGCGGGGTAGGATTTCACAAAAGAGGAAGGTAAATGGAAAACAATTTTGACGTTCTCAAGTTCCACAAATACCTGTTTCGATTGCTAAAGTTCTCCACTTGTGATCTTCACACAGGCAAAAATCTCAGCAACAGCAGCAGTAGTCAAATTAGAGGATAGCAGTAGTAAGAAAAGAGAGAAAGATGAGAGTAGGATTTAGGATTAGTAACAAAGGTGGCAGCGCGGAGGCGCTGTTGAGTCGATGCACCTAGGGGTTTTGCTTTGCTAATTTTAGTAGGATAAACACACTTGCCTAAGCATTTAGAAAGCCTTAATTTTTTTTTCTTTTTGGAGGTTTGCTACTTAGAAGGGTTTTCCTAATTAGAAAGTTTTATACGCTAGGCTTTGTGATGAATGTAAATTGCTCCAGTGGTGTTTAGCAGCAAGGCCCACCGCCCGAGCGCACCAGGTGAGCTCCTGTAAGGGTTTTGTCGAACTCTCCGCCCCCACCGTATTGCTGTGAGCCTCTCAGACAGCTGTGGCTTTTGGCACAACCGGGCTGGGACTCGGGTGAGTTATGTCAAACGACTGCTGGCCTGAAGAGGGGCGGGGCTAGGTCCCGGTGTCTATCCATCAGCGCGAACCCGAAGTTCGATGTACTTCGTCAATAGATTAGCCGGAATGGTATATCCGCACCTTCACCCAGTCAGCCATTGACTCCTCCTCCGATACCCGATTGCTAGCCTGCTGCGGGCCGTCACTTTGCAACACTAGGACGGAAATATTCGGGTTTCCCCTCCAGCCTGCACCAGGTACAGTCAGAACGGGTGACTCCGCTTGCTGTAACTCACACTGGAGGCAATTTCACTTCACTAACCAAGCACTAGGGGGAGCCCTATCTCCTATCAGGCCTAAGAAAAGGGAAACCTGTTAATTTAATAACAGACGGAGAGAGACCAAACAGGTTGGAACCAAAACTCAATTGCAACTGAAATTAGAATTTCAAATTAGAAATGGTAGTTCCTAATTCCAATTTTATGATGTTATCATTTAAATTTGATAGGCTTAATTAGGATTAAATTAATCAATAGGGTATCCTTGAGGTAGGATCCTTATTAGCCAATACTGGAATTAAAATTTCAGAGCAATGATTTATAGTTAAAGATCTAACTTAACGATGTTTGTCATTAATATTAGAAGACACCTGTGATTATAATAATCCTTAAGTATTGAAGCAGGGTAATACAAGCTCTAATGAGTTGCAGATGAAATTTAAATTTCAGAGCATTATTGGCAGTCATGGATTAAAATCTTATTTTATTTTTAATTTTATGACTTGCAGATAGAGACGAAAGTGGCTCTTTGAGCCTAAGGAATTTGTGGTTGCACTTAGTTCAGAGGTGTGTGTGTGTCCTTTATCTCCACAACGGCATTACAGAAATGTACATAGGAGCTCATGAAAGAAGAGCTTTAGGTTTTGAATAACTGTGTATATGATATATCCAAAAATATTATATTATGGCAAATGTGTTTGCCATGTAAAACAAATTTTTGCTTTTGAGATGTGTTTGTGATATTTTGAATTCAGTTTTGCGATCCGGCGGGCATTGAGTCAGAGGCGGGCCGGCGGGCATTGAGTCAGAGGCAGGCCGGTGGCGTGATCTCCCGCGAACGGCGCGCCTGGGGGAGCGGCAACCCGGGAACTAGGCAACCTGCCGGCGGGCTTGGGAGAGCCACCGCCGGCGGCGGATATCTCCCACAATCAGCAGGCATGAGGGCTCGCGGCCAGTGGACTCGCGGCACTCGCGGCGATCCCGCCGAACTCCCACGCCGTCCTGACGCAGGCTAGGGCAGGATTACGAGCGGCGACTTCCTTGCCACGGGACAGACACAAACACAGGAACCAAAACAAAAGACTTTCAAAAACGAAAAACAAAACGGGGTGAATGGGCGCCACTTACGGTTAGGTCTGGTCTTCTGTCACGGTGCACACATGAGGAGGAAACAGGAACACGCTGACGAGGACGTAAACTCAAAGAATAGTCTTTAATGGAGACATCAAGGCAAGACAAGGCAAGGCAAGGTAGGGCAAGGTAGGGCAAGGTAGGGCAAGGTAGGGCAAGGCAGGGCAGGGCAGGGCAGACTCACAGAAACACCGGGGAGTAACGAGTAGACCAGACCAAATCAAACTCAAAAGACAGGAACTAAATACACAGGGTAATTAACACATAATCACATAAACACAGCTGGAACATACTTAACTCATAATGACATGAAACAAGGACAGGAAACAAACCAAAAATGGACACAAGAGGCAGGAACACATGACACACACAACAGAACCCTGACAATGTCGTATACTGTAACAGACATTGGCTAGCAAAAGGATTCCTATTTCCCAAAAGGAGGTTTTTGTAACAGTGTGTTGAATTGATCTTACTAGTGTTCCCTAGACAGGTAAAGAGTCTGTCTATTTGGCAGGTTTGTGTGTCATCTGAGGCCAAAGTTTGAGTCTGACAAAAGAGAACATGTTTTTGACTAAAGTATTTGATTTTGACTTGGAAGTTTGAAGTTTGCACAAGTTGGTGTGTAGTTTTGAGATTGTGTTTATAGTTGTAAGAAAATGGTGAATTGTTTCATGAATTGTGTGTTAGCACTCAAGAACTGTAACATCCCTTACGAAAAATAAGTTTATTCAAGTGTGATATTAGTATACTTCTTTTAAACTAAAAATAGGAAAGTCTACTTTTAGTCTACTTTTAATGTACTTCTCAGAAATGGGCTTTATGTACTTCTCAGAAATGGGCTTTATGTACTTCTCAGAAATATACTTAAAATTACATTTAAGTATACTTGACTTATACTTAGAAAAAGTCTAAATATATTTGAGCTATACTTGTGCTCGGAGAATCCGTGTTTTGCACTGTGGTAAGTTATATGGTAGGGGGCGCTAGTACACATCTTCTGTACAGAATTTCCAAAAACAAAACAAGTGAAGAAGAAACCAAAACAACAGATGCTTCCACGTGTTAAAACAGCATCAAAACTGCATAACGTTATGGAATAAAATGTCGACCAATGAAGAGGTAATAATGACTGTCAAGCTTTGGGGTGTTGATCGACTCCAGCTACACTTTGATTATCAATCTGAATCCAATTCATAGTCTTTTTTCAGCTTTTTGTTCAAATTGTTGTTTATTTCTTTATTTTTTATTTATGAAACTTACCCACATTCAAGTGTTTAAAAAAAATTGAATGAAACTAGAATAAAATGTTTTTGTTTACAAGCAGATACCCTGTTCTTTCTTTTGATGTTTTGTATGTTCAGATATTCATACAACAAAATATATACAAATTAATAGCTAAATAGGGACATAGTAGAATACTTAAGGTATGATGTAAAGATCACTTAAAGAAAACTTACGAGTATACTTGCAGTATAAATCTACTAAACTAGTAGATTACTGAGACTATACTTCAAAGTGTACTAAACATGCTACTACAAGTATTTAATTAGTAAACTATCAGTATAACTATAAGTTCACTTTTTATATAGTTGCAGTACAAGCTAAAAACTTTGATGTAAACTAGTTGTGTACTCAAAGTTTACTACTGTTATACTTAAAGTATACTTAAATGTATACTTTTATATACTAGAAAGTGGGCCAATTTAGTCCCAAGGAGTATTGAAATAGTACACTTACTTTTTCACTGATATTTGTATACTTGCTACATAAAGTATACTTAAAAATATACTTGAACCTTACTTAAGTATACTTAATAAAATAAACTTGAAGTATATTACTTTTTGGTAAGGGATTGCATAAACCAACTTTCTCTCACTGGGACTGAAACTTTGCAGCATATGTGGGCTTGGATTCTCTTCATTTGCTCAGAAGCACTACCACAGCATTAGTGCTCATAGAAGCCCTAAAATAAGCAGGCTGTGCATTGAAGGCCTAACATGACTTTCTGTATCTAGAAGTTGTAACAAACCGAAAAGGCTCTTTCTGCATTGCAAATGCAAAAAAACAGATGATGAAAAGAAGCTTTTCAGCATCTGTGGAGTTGCATTCTCTTCATTTGCTTAGTTACACTTAACACAGCATTAGTGTTCTTTGAAGCTCTAAATTATTGATTCTGTGCATTGAAGCTCTAACATGACTTGCTCTGCAAAAAAGCTCTAACACATGAAAATCTGTCTTCTGCATTGCAAATAACATTTCATTTCATGAGAAAGAAACATATTTCATGTACTTGAGTTTAACTCTTAAAATTGCATTTAGCAACTTTCTCTCACTGAGTAAGAAGCTTTTCAGCATCCATGGCCTTGCATTCTTTTCATTTGCTTAGTTGCACTAAACACAGCATTAGTGTTCTTAGAAGCTCTAAACTAGTGATTCTGTGCATGGAAGCTCTAACATGACTTTGTCTGCAAGAAAGCTCTAACACATGAAAATCTGTCTTCTGCATTGCAAATAACATTACATTTCATGAGAAAGAAACATATTTCATGTACTTGAGTTTAACTCTTAAAATTGCATTTAGCAACTTTCTCTCACTGAGAAAGAAGCTTTTCAGCATCCGTGGCCTTGAATTCTCTTCATTTGCTTAGTTGCACTAAACACAGCATTTGTGTTCTTAGAAGCTCTAAACTAGTGATTCTGTGCATGGAAGCTCTAACATGAATTTCTCTGGAAAAAAAACTCTAACACATGAAAATCTGTCTTCTGCATTGCAAATAACATTTCATTTCATGAGAAAGAAACATATTTCATGTACTTGAGCTTAACTCCTAAAATTGCATTTAGCAACTTTCTCTCACTGAGAAAGAAGCTTTTCAGCATCCGTGGCCTTGCTTTCTCTTCATATGCTTAGTTACACTAAACACAGCATTAGTGTTCTTTGAAGCTCTAAACTAGTGATTCTGTGCATGGAAGCTCTAACATGACTTTGTCTGCAAGAAAGCTCTAACACATGAAAATCTGTCTTCTGCATTGCAAATAACATTACATTTCATGAGAAAGAAACATATTTCATGTACTTGAGTTTAACTCTTAAAATTGCATTTAGCAACTTTCTCTCACTGAGAAAGAAGCTTTTCAGCATCCGTGGCCTTGAATTCTCTTCATTTGCTCAGTTGCACTAAACACAGCATTAGTGTTCTTAGAAGCTCTAAACTAGTGATTCTGTGCATGGAAGCTCTAACATGACTTTCTCTGGAAAAAAGCTCTAACACATGAAAATCTGTCTTCTGCATTGCAAATAACATTTCATTTCATGAGAAAGAAACATATTTCATGTACTTGAGCTTAACTCCTAAAATTGCATTTAGCAACTTTCTCTCACTGAGAAAGAAGCTTTTCAGCATCCGTGGCCTTGCATTCTCTTCATATGCTTAGTTACACTAAACACAGCATTAATGTTCTTTGAAGCTCTAAATTATTGATTCTGTGCATTGAAGCTCTAACATGACTTGCTCTGCAAAAAAGCTCTAACACATGAAAATCTGTCTTCTGCATTGCAAATAACATTTAATTTCATGAGAAAGAAACATCTTTCATGTACTTGAGCTTTACTCTTAAAATTGCATTTAGCAACTTTCTCACTGAGAAAGAATCTTTTCAGCATCCGTGGCCTTGCATTCTCTTTATTTGCTTAGTTACACTAAACACAGCATTAGTGTTCTTTGAAGGCCTAAATTATTGATTCTGTGCATTGAAGCTCTAACATGACTTGCTGTGCAAAAAAGCTCTAACACATGAAAATCTGTCTTCTGCATTGCAAATAACATTTAATTTCATGAGAAAGAAACATCTTTAATGTACTTGAGCTTTACTCTTAAAATTGCATTTAGCAACTTTCTCACTGAGAAAGAATCTTTTCAGCATCCGTGGCCTTGCATTCTCTTCATTTGCTTAGTTGCTCTGAACACAGCATTAGGGTTCTTAGAAGCTCTAAACTAGTGATTCTGTGCATTGAAGCTCTAACATGACTTGATGAGCAAAAAAGCTCTAAAACATGAAAATCTGTCTTCTGCATTGCAAATAACATTTAATTTCATGAGAAAGAAACATCTTTAATGTACTTGAGCTTTACTCTTAAAATTGCATTTAGCAACTTTCTCACTGAGAAAGAATCTTTTCAGCATCCGTGGCCTTGCATTCTCTTCATTTGCTTAGTTGCTCTGAACACAGCATTAGGGTTCTTAGAAGCTCTAAACTAGTGATTCTGTGCATTGAAGCTCTAACATGACTTGATGAGCAAAAAAGCTCTAAAACATGAAAATCTGTCTTCTGCATTGCAAATAACATTTCATTTCATGAGAAAGAAACATATTTCATGTACTTGAGTTTAACTCTTAAAATCGCATTTAGCAACTTTCTCTCATTGAGTAAGAAGCTTTTCAGCATCCATGGCCTTGCATTCTTTTCATTTGCTTAGTTGCACTAAACAGCATTAGTTGCACTAAACACAGCATTAGTGTTCTTAGAAGCTCTAAACTAGTGATTCTGTGCATTGAAGCTCTAACATGACTTGATGAGCAAAAAAGCTCTAACACATGAAACTCTGTCTTATGAAATGAAATGTTATTTGCAATGCAGGAGAAAGAAACATCTTTCATGTACTTGAACTTTACTCTTAAAATTGCATTTAGCAACTTTCTCTCACTGAGAAAGAAGCTTTTCAGCATCCGTGGCCTTGAATTCTCTTCATTTGCTCAGTTGCACTAAACACAGCATTAGTGTTCTTAGAAGCTCTAAACTAGTGATTCTGTGCATGGAAGCTCTAACATGACTTTCTCTGGAAAAAAGCTCTAACACATGAAAATCTGTCTTCTGCATTGCAAATAACATTTCATTTCATGAGAAAGAAACATATTTCATGTACTTGAGCTTAACTCCTAAAATTGCATTTAGCAACTTTCTCTCACTGAGAAAGAAGCTTTTCAGCATCCGTGGCCTTGCATTCTTTTCATTTGCTTAGTTGCACTAAACACAGCATTAGTGTTCTTAGAAGCTCTAAACTAGTGATTCTGTGCATGGAAGCTCTAACATGACTTTGTCTGCAAGAAAGCTCTAACACATGAAAATCTGTCTTCTGCATTGCAAATAACATTACATTTCATGAGAAAGAAACATATTTCATGTACTTGAGTTTAACTCTTAAAATTGCATTTAGCAACTTTCTCTCACTGAGAAAGAAGCTTTTCAGCATCCGTGGCCTTGAATTCTCTTCATTTGCTTAGTTGCACTAAACACAGCATTTGTGTTCTTAGAAGCTCTAAACTAGTGATTCTGTGCATGGAAGCTCTAACATGAATTTCTCTGGAAAAAAAGCTCTAACACATGAAAATCTGTCTTCTGCATTGCAAATAACATTTCATTTCATGAGAAAGAAACATATTTCATGTACTTGAGCTTAACTCCTAAAATTGCATTTAGCAACTTTCTCTCACTGAGAAAGAAGCTTTTCAGCATCCGTGGCCTTGCTTTCTCTTCATATGCTTAGTTACACTAAACACAGCATTAGTGTTCTTTGAAGCTCTAAACTAGTGATTCTGTGCATGGAAGCTCTAACATGACTTTGTCTGCAAGAAAGCTCTAACACATGAAAATCTGTCTTCTGCATTGCAAATAACATTACATTTCATGAGAAAGAAACATATTTCATGTACTTGAGTTTAACTCTTAAAATTGCATTTAGCAACTTTCTCTCACTGAGAAAGAAGCTTTTCAGCATCCGTGGCCTTGAATTCTCTTCATTTGCTCAGTTGCACTAAACACAGCATTAGTGTTCTTAGAAGCTCTAAACAAGTGATTCTGTGCATGGAAGCTCTAACATGACTTTCTCTGGAAAAAGCTCTAACACATGAAAATCTGTCTTCTGCATTGCAAATAACATTTCATTTCATGAGAAAGAAACATATTTCATGTACTTGAGCTTAACTCCTAAAATTGCATTTAGCAACTTTCTCTCACTGAGAAAGAAGCTTTTCAGCATCCGTGGCCTTGCATTCTCTTCATATGCTTAGTTACACTAAACACAGCATTAATGTTCTTTGAAGCTATAAATTATTGATTCTGTGCATTGAAGCTCTAACATGACTTGCTCTGCAAAAAAGCTCTAACACATGAAAATCTGTCTTCTGCATTGCAAATAACATTTAATTTCATGAGAAAGAAACATCTTTCATGTACTTGAGCTTTACTCTTAAAATTGCATTTAGCAACTTTCTCACTGAGAAAGAATCTTTTCAGCATCCGTGGCCTTGCATTCTCTTTATTTGCTTAGTTACACTAAACACAGCATTAGTGTTCTTTGAAGGCCTAAATTATTGATTCTGTGCATTGAAGCTCTAACATGACTTGCTGTGCAAAAAAGCTCTAACACATGAAAATCTGTCTTCTGCATTGCAAATAACATTTAATTTCATGAGAAAGAAACATCTTTAACGTACTTGAGCTTTACTCTTAAAATTGCATTTAGCAACTTTCTCACTGAGAAAGAATCTTTTCAGCATCCGTGGCCTTGCATTCTCTTCATTTGCTTAGTTGCTCTGAACACAGCATTAGGGTTCTTAGAAGCTCTAAACTAGTGATTCTGTGCATTGAAGCTCTAACATGACTTGATGAGCAAAAAAGCTCTAAAACATGAAAATCTGTCTTCTGCATTGCAAATAACATTTAATTTCATGAGAAAGAAACATCTTTAATGTACTTGAGCTTTACTCTTAAAATTGCATTTAGCAACTTTCTCACTGAGAAAGAATCTTTTCAGCATCCGTGGCCTTGCATTCTCTTCATTTGCTTAGTTGCTCTGAACACAGCATTAGGGTTCTTAGAAGCTCTAAACTAGTGATTCTGTGCATTGAAGCTCTAACATGACTTGATGAGCAAAAAAGCTCTAAAACATGAAAATCTGTCTTCTGCATTGCAAATAACATTTCATTTCATGAGAAAGAAACATATTTCATGTACTTGAGTTTAACTCTTAAAATCGCATTTAGCAACTTTCTCTCATTGAGTAAGAAGCTTTTCAGCATCCATGGCCTTGCATTCTTTTCATTTGCTTAGTTGCACTAAACAGCATTAGTTGCACTAAACACAGCATTAGTGTTCTTAGAAGCTCTAAACTAGTGATTCTGTGCATTGAAGCTCTAACATGACTTGATGAGCAAAAAAGCTCTAACACATGAAACTCTGTCTTATGAAATGAAATGTTATTTGCAATGCAGGAGAAAGAAACATCTTTCATGTACTTGAACTTTACTCTTAAAATTGCATTTAGCAACTTTCTCTCACTGAGAAAGAAGCTTTTCAGCATCCGTGGCCTTGAATTCTCTTCATTTGCTCAGTTGCACTAAACACAGCATTAGTGTTCTTAGAAGCTCTAAACTAGTGATTCTGTGCATTGAAGCTCTAACATGACTTTCTCTGGAAAAAAGCTCTAACACATGAAAATCTGTCTTCTGCATTGCAAATAACATTTCATTTCATGAGAAAGAAACATATTTCATGTACTTGAGCTTAACTCCTAAAATTGCATTTAGCAACTTTCTCTCACTGAGAAAGAAGCTTTTCAGCATCCGTGGCCTTGCATTCTCTTCATATGCTTAGTTGCACTAAACAGCATTAGTTGCACTAAACACAGCATTAGTGTTCTTAGAAGCTCTAAACTAGTGATTCTGTGCATTGAAGCTCTAACATGACTTGATGAGCAAAAAAGCTCTAACACATGAAACTCTGTCTTATGAAATGAAATGATATTTGCAATGCAGGAGAAAGAAACATCTTTCATGTACTTGAACTTTACTCTTAAAATTGCATTTAGCAACTTTCTCTCACTAAGAAAGAAGCTTTTCAACATCCGTGGCCTTGCATTCTCTTCATATGCTTAGTTACACTAAACACAGCATTAGTGTTCTTTGAAGCTCTAAATTATTGATTCTGTGCATTGAAGCTCCAACATGACTTGCTGTGCAGAAAAAGCTCTAATACGTGAAAATCTGTCTTCTGCATTGCAAATAACATTTAATTTCATGAGAAAGAAAAATCTTTCATATACTTGAGCTTAACTCTTAAAATTGCATTTTGCAACTTTCTCTCACTGAGTAAGATGCTTTTCAGCATCCATGGCCTTGCATTCTTTTCATTTGCTTAGTTGCACTAAACACAGCATTAGTGTTCTTAGAAGCTCTAAACTAGTGATTCTGTGCATGGAAGCTCTAACATGACTTTCTCTGCAAGAAAGCTCTAACGCATGAAAATCTGTCTTCTGCATTGCAAATAACATTTCATTTCATGAGAAAGAACGTCTCAGGTTACGTATGTAACCATGGTTCCCTGAGAGTAGGGAACGAGACACTGCGTCCTCTAGGGGTCGCTATGGGGAACGTCGTCAGCGTGACCCGTGTCTGAAGCATACATACAAAAACACCACTTGTTGGCCGGCGACAGCCTATGACGTCACTACCGGCGCGAACCACAGTATAAAGGGGGCGCCGGGAAAATACGTCATCCACTTCTTCGTCTGAAGCTTGCGTCCGAAGCATGGCACCGCGCCTAGAGGACGCAGTGTCTCGTTCCCTACTCTCAGGGAACCATGGTTACATACGTAACCTGAGACGTTCCCTTTCGAGGAAACTTCGAACTGCGTCCTCTAGGGGTCGCTATGGGGAACGGAATACCCATGCCACCATGCTGAGGGGAGTGCAAGCCAAGCACAAAAGGCGAGCACTAAGTACCAACTCTACCCGGCTACGGGAATTGCCCCTGGGACAGTAGACGGCTGTTAGTGACATTATCCCCTACGGCCAAAGACCCGAGCTGCATACCCTGAACTTACCTGTTATGGGCCGGGACTCCCGGACCCAGGGTAGAGCTCGAAGGCTTAGAATCATAGAAAGATTCCTTTAAGGGGATACGGCCAAGTGCCTAGAATAGTAGCTAGGTCCTGGCCTGTCACTCAGGGGCTACCGCTTGCTCTGCATGAGCTCAATGAGGGAACTGTCTCAACAGACCCTTGGTAGCAACACCCTGTTCAAGTCAGTATCACCATGATACATAGGTAGAGTGGGCCCAAGGCGAAACCGGTGACTACCAACTCAAAGAAAGGGCACGAAGC
>JALXFT010003096.1:0-40001 GCA_023376895.1 Aspiorhynchus laticeps
CGCAGCGCGTAGCCCTTACCGTACAGGATTTTAGAAAGAACACAAAACCACTTGATGTGCGATCTTACCACAATGTGGATTTTAGAAAAGTGCCCAGAGACTAGCGTGCGCACTTACCAAAACATGGATTTTTCTTTCCGTTCTAGGGAATCACAGGGGCTGTCATTATACAGCGAGCATCTTAGCAGGGAGGCCGAGAGGGGCCTAACAACCTGAAGTTTGCTGATTCCGAGCTCTGGGGAGCGGAGAACCTACCTCTCAGCATGAGAGGGAAATCAGACGCTCAGAAGGGAGCGGCATGCTCTAAGGTGACCCTCTAAAAAGAGGGGAGCAATGCTAGCTCGACCGACAAGGAGAGCATAAAGCTGCTGTGACAGCTCTGGAGAGCGGAGAACTCAACTCTCAGCATGAGAGACTCAGACGCTCAGAAGGGAGCGGCATGCTCATAGGTGACCCTCTATGGTGAGGGGAGCAATGCTAGCTCAACCGACAAGGAGAGCAACCTAACAGGGAGGCAGAGAGAGGCCTACTCATCGTGAGGTCGCTGAATTACAGTGCTCGTGATGTAATATGTCCTTCAAGCCCAGAGCATAGGGAGAAATAGGTAGAGTGGGGCCCAAGGCGAAACCGGGGCCTGACCAACTCAAAGAAAGGGCACGAAGCCGCAGCGCGTGACCCTTATCGTACAGGATTTTAGAAAGAACGCAAAACACTTGATGTGCGATCTTACCACAACGTGGATTTTTAGAAAGTGCACAGAGACTTAGCGTGCGCACTTACCATAACATGGATTTTAACTGTTCTAGGGTAGCAGTGTGCTCATAACGACATGAGAGGGAACTCAATCGCTCAGAAGGGAGCGGCATGCTCATAGGTGACCCTCTATGGTGAGGGGAGAAATGCTGGCTCGACCAACCAGGAGAGCATGAGGGTATTGTGACAGCTCCAGAGAGCGGGGAACTCAACTCTCAGCATGAGAGAGAGAACTCAACCACTCAGAAGGGCGCGGCATGCTCATAAGTGACCCTCTATGGTGAGGGGAGCAATGCTAGCTACTACCTGAACCCTTCAGTAGCCCTCCAGTAGCCACAATCCTAGCAGGGGAACACGCTAGGCAAGGGCTCAGGGAGATGCTACATAAAACCCCCGAGAGGGGAGCAGTCCCTGAGCTAGTATATAGATATCCTCAGATAGCCATGCACCTTCCTCAAAAGGCGGTGTCCCCTGTCCAGAATGATATTTTACAAAGACCCGCAGGTCCTGGAATTGCAATGCTGGGGACCTGCTGACCAAGGAGGCTCCACAGAGACCTACGACTGGGCCACACGATCCAGGGGTCTCATCCCAGCCTGGATCTAGTATCGACGAGTGAGGTCATCACTGCACTGAATCGAAACAAAAACCGACAGGTTCCCAGAAATACTGCACAGAATGGTTAAACAATACCAGTCTTTCCGTAGAACTGGATCGTACTCACCCATCCATGGTTCCTGCGCATGAGACCAGTCCCGGATAGGTTCCTAGGTCCTCACCTAACCTCGGTCAGGTGGAGTACAATGGTTGCAGGGGAATTAGAGAGGAGAAGATGAGGGCTTATAAATGTTACACAGGCCCCCCGAGGGAAGCGAGTAGATGTTTCAATTCTTACTCCGGTCCGGACGAGAGCGTTGAGAACGCCTTGTCTGGATCACCTCCCTCAGGTCTTGCCTACCTCTCTTTGACCCGCGCCACCCTCTACCCCTACCCGCAGGCGGGGGAGGGGCACGAGCCGCGACACTAGCCTTCTGTGCCCATCTCTGATCCCCAGACGGAGATGGGCTAGGACCCCTGCGTTGTTCGGGCTCAGACCTGGACCTTCTTGGAATGAAGGATTTGAAGGCTGCTGAGCGCGCCTTCGCCTCCCTAAACTTCTCAACCACCATCTCAACGGAGGTACCGAAAAGCTCGGAAGGCAAGACCGGAGCATGGAGCAGAAAGCCCTTCTCTTTCTTCCCGATATCTGCCAGGTTCACCCACAGATGTCTCTCCGTTACCACCATGGCCGCCATAGACCTGCCCATAGCAGTGGTGGCCTGCTTAGTGGCACGGAGAGCCAAATCTGTGGTGCGGCGCAGCTCAACCACTTCATCAGGTGACAAGCCCTGACCCTTATCCAGGTCTTTCAGCAGATCAGCCTGGTAAGCCTGAAGCACCGCCATCGTGTGCAACGAAGCGACAGCCTGACCTGCTGCTGCGTATGCCTTGCCATTTAAGCGAGATGTTCCCTGAAGGGGCTCAGATGGCAAGGAGGGAGCCTTAAGAGAGGATGTCTCACCCACGGAGAGATAGCTGGCCAGCGTCTCTTCCACAGGGGGCATCCTCTCATAGCCGTTTTCACGCATCCCCTCCACGTTAGCATAACTAGTATGCTGATACCTGTGAATGCGTGCGGAAAATGGCTTTTTCCATTCCTTCTCAACCTCCGCATGGAGATCTGGAAGAAATGGGAGGCTCACTTGAGCTGGGCGGTTATGGCCAGAAAGATAACGCTCATCGAGACGACCCCGCGGCGCCACCATCTTGGCCCGCTTCCACGGCAAGTCAAGCCTCGCCGTGGCGCGTTCCATGACCTCCAGTAACTCATCATACGCAGGGCAGGAGGATTGATCGGGCTCAGCCTCAGCTTCATCACCCTCAGACATCTCCTGCTCTTCCTGGGCATAACCCAGCAGAGCACCAGCTGCTGGATCAGATGATGTCAGCGAAATCGCATCATCATCATCCAGCCGCTCACCCTCGTTCGCGTCCGACGAGTGCGAGAGGGAAAACCCCCTCTCTAACTCATCGGCAAGCTCCGCCTGCGAGCCCCATGAGATCATTCCCCTCCGTGCCTCGGCAACAGTGGGTCCTGAACCGTGGGAAGCAGACGGCTGCCCCCTCCTTCCTTGAAAAGAGAGACAGACGAAAGCAGAGCTTTCTCATCGAGAAAAACTCACAATGCACGCAGATCGCTCCCTCGAGAACATTGCGTGCGTGCTCCTCGCCCAAACAAAAGACGCAAAGATCATGTGTGTCATCAGCTGTCAAAAAACAAGGACACGGATGCACACATTTCCTAAACGCCTTGCTAGTGCTCGCCATAGTAAAGTAAAAAGTCGTTCTTACCTTTCCTATAGTAGATTTGACGCTTCAAACAAATCAGTCATTGAAGACGAAGAAGAGGATGACGTATTTTCCCGGCGCCCCCTTTATACTGTGGTTCGCGCCGGTAGTGACGTCATAGGCTGTCGCCGGCCAACAAGTGGTGTTTTTGTATGTATGCTTCAGACACGGGTCACGCTGACGACATTCCCCATAGCGACCCCTAGAGGACGCAGTTCGAAGTTCCCTCGAAAGGGAAACATATTTCATGTACTTGAGCTTAACACATAAAATTGCATTTAGCAACTTTCTCTCACTGAGAAAGAAGCTTTTCAGCATCCTTGACCTTGCATTCTTTTCATTTGCTTAGTTGCACTAAACACAGCATTAGTGTTCTTAGAAGCTCTAAACTAGTGATTCTGTGCATTGAAGCTCTAACATGACTTTCTCTGCAAGAAATCTCTAACACATGAAAATCTGTCTTCTGCATTGCAAATAACATTTCATTTCATGAGAAAGAAACATCTTTCATGTACTTGAGCTTTACTCTTAAAATTGCATTTAGCAACTTTCTCACTGAGAAAGAATCTTTTCAGCATCCGTGGCCTTGCATTCTCTTCATTTGCTTAGTTGCACTGAACACAGCATTAGGGCTCTTAGAAGCTCTAAACTAGTGATTCTGTGCAGTGAAGCTCTAACATGACTTGATGAGCAAAAAAGCTCTAACACATGAAACTCTGTCTTATGAAATGAAATGATATTTGCAATGCAGGAGAAAGAAACATTTTTAATGTACTTGAGCTTTACTCTTAAAATTGCATTTAGCAACTTTCTCACTGAGAAAGAATCTTTTCAGCATCCGTGGCCTTGCATTCTCTTCATTTGCTTAGTTGCACTGAACACAGCATTAGGGTTCTTAGAAGCTCTAAACTAGTGATTCTGTGCATTGAAGCTCTAACATGACTTGACGAGCAAAAAAGCTCTAAAACATGAAAATCTGTCTTCTGCATTGCAAATAACATTTCATTTCATGAGAAAGAAACATATTTCATGTACTTGAGTTTAACTCTTAAAATTGCATTTAGCAACTTTCTCTCACTAAGAAAGAAGCTTTTCAACATCCGTGGCCTTGCATTCTCTTCATATGCTTAGTTACACTAAACACAGCATTAGTGTTCTTAGAAGCTCTAAACTAGTGATTCTGTGCATGGAAGCTCTAACATGACTTTCTCTGCAAGAAAGCTCTAACACATGAAAATCTGTCTTCTGCATTGCAAATAACATTTCATTTCATGAGAAAGAAACATATTTCATGTACTTGAGCTTAACACCTAAAATTGCATTTAGCAACTTTCTCTCACTGAGAAAGAATCTTTTCAGCATCCGTGGCCTTGCATTCTCTTCATATGCTTAGTTACACTAAACACAGCATTAGTGTTCTTAGAAGCTCTAAACTAGTTTCAAGTTTCAAGTTTCAAGTTTTATTTGTCACATACACGACTATACAGAGACTGTATAACCAGCAGTGAAATGAGAGTCGGGTCCGCTCCATGGACAGTGCAAATATTGAAAAAACAACACAAGGGAAGTAAACATAAGATAAAATGAATGAAAAATAAGATATAAAGAATAAAATATAAAATATAAAAGAATGTGCATGACAGTAAGCTGTAGAATTAAATATTAATATAAGCATGACTGTACAGAGAGGAATGTGCAACAGGTTATACATGGTTGACATGAAGCAGCCAATCACAAAAAATAAAATAAATATAAAAATAAGATACGATTTACAGATACAGAACGTGTTGTGTGCAAGTGTGTAAGTGTGCAAATGAGCAAATGACACTGACAGTTATGAGGTAGTTATGAGGTAGAGAGTAATGAGTGTGTGATTAGTGATTGAAGTAAGTCAGATGATGTTTTTAAGAGGCTGACTTTGAGTTCAGGAGCCTGATGGCCGTGGGGAAGAAACTCCTCCTGAGTCTCTCTGTTTTTGCCATCAGGCAGCGGAAGCGCTTACCAGATGGCAGCCTAGTGAAAAGACAGTTACCAGGGTGATTTGAGTCTTTGATGATTTTGTCAGCTCTGCCTCTGCATCGTTTGATGTAGATGTCCTGCAGAGAGGGGAGAGCCGACCCAGAGATACGCTCAGCTAAGCGCACAACTCTCTGCAGAGCTTTGCAGTCTTGGCTGGAGCTGTTTCCATACCACACTGAGATGCACTGAGTCAAAACACTTTCTATGGTCCCTGCATAGAAAGTTTTCAGGATTGTTGGTGAGACCCTGAATTTTCTCAGCTGTCGCAGATGGTACAGTCTTTGCCTGGCTTTCTTGACCTGTGTTTGGATGTGTGTAGTCCAAGTCAGGTCCTCGGAGATGTTTACTCCGAGGTACTTGAAGCTGCTTGAAGTGATTCTGTGCATGGAAGCTCCAACATGACTTTCTCTGCAAGAAAGCTCTAACACAAGAAAATCTGTCTTCTGCATTGCAAATAACATTTCATTTCATGAGAAAGAAACATATTTCATGTACTTGAGTTTAACTCTTAAAATTGCATTTAGCAACTTTCTCTCACTGAGTAAGAAGCTTTTCAGCATCCTTGACCTTGCATTCTTTTCATTTGCTTAGTTGCACTAAACACAGCATTAGTGTTCTTAGAAGCTCTAAACTAGTGATTCTGTGCATGGAAGCTCTAACATGACTTTCTCTGCAAGAAAGCTCTAACACATGAAAATCTGTCTCCTGCATTGCAAATAACATTTCATTTCATGAGAAAGAAACATCTTTCATGTACTTGAGCTTTACTCTTAAAATTGCATTTAGCAACTTTCTCTCACTGAGAAAGAAGCTTTTCAGCATCCGTGGCCTTGAATTCTCTTCATATGCTTAGTTACACTAAACACAGCATTAGTGTTCTTTGAAGCTCTAAATTATTGATTCTGTGCATTGAAGCTCTAACATGACTTTCTCTGCAAGAAATCTCTAACACATGAAAATCTGTCTTCTGCATTGCAAATAACATTTCATTTCATGAGAAAGAAACATCTTTCATGTACTTGAGCTTTACTCTTAAAATTGCATTTAGCAACTTTCTCTCACTAAGAAAGAAGCTTTTCAACATCCGTGGCCTTGCATTCTCTTCATATGCTTAGTTACACTAAACACAGCATTAGTGTTCTTAGAAGCTCTAAACTAGTGATTCTGTGCATGGAAGCTCTAACATGACTTTCTCTGCAAGAAAGCTCTAACACATGAAAATCTGTCTTCTGCATTGCAAATAACATTTCATTTCATGAGAAAGAAACATATTTCATGTACTTGAGCTTAACTCCTAAAATTGCATTTAGCAACTTTCTCTCACTGAGAAAGAAGCTTTTCAGCATCCGTGGCCTTGCATTCTCTTCATTTGCTTAGTTGCACTGAACACAGCATTAGGGTTCTTAGAAGCTCTAAACTAGTGATTCTGTGCATTGAAGCTCTAACATGACTTGATGAGCAAAAAAGCTCTAAAACATGAAAATCTGTCTTCTGCATTGCAAATAACATTTCATTTCATGAGAAAGAAACATCTTTCATGTACTTGAGCTTTACTCTTAAAATTGCATTTAGCAAGTTTCTCACTGAGAAAGAATCTTTTCAGCATCCGTGGCCTTGCATTCTCTTCATATGCTTAGTTGCACTAAACACAGCATTAGTGTTCTTATAAGCTCTAAACTAGTGATTCTGTGCATGGAAGCTCTAACATGACTTTCTCTGCAAGAAAGCTCTAACACATGAAAATCTGTCTTCTGCATTGCAAATAACATTTCATTTCATGAGAAAGAAACATATTTCATGTACTTGAGCTTAACTCCTAAAATTGCATTTAGCAACTTTCTCTCACTGAGAAAGAAGCTTTTCAGCATCCGTGGCCTTGCATTCTCTTCATATGCTTAGTTACACTAAACACAGCATTAGTGTTCTTTGAAGCTCTAAACTAGTGATTCTGTGCATGGAAGCTCTAACATGACTTTCTCTGCAAGAAAGCTCTAACACATGAAAATCTGTCTTCTGCATTGCAAATAACATTTCATTTCATGAGAAAGAAACATATTTCATGTACTTGAGTTTAACTCTTAAAATTGCATTTAGCAACTTTCTCTCACTGATAAAGAAGCTTTTCAGCATCCGTGGCCTTGAATTCTCTTAATTTGCTTAGTTACACTAAACACAGCATTAGTGTTCTTTGAAGCTCTAAATTATTGATTCTGTGCATTGAAGCTCTAACATGACTTTCTCTGCAAGAAATCTCTAACACATGAAAATCTGTCTTCTGCATTGCAAATAACATTTCATTTCATGAGAAAGAAACATCTTTCATGTACTTGAGCTTTACTCTTAAAATTGCATTTAGCAACGTTTCTCTCACTGAGAAAGAAGCTTTTCAGCATCCGTGGCCTTGCATTCTCTTAATTTGCTTAGTTACACTAGAACACAGCATTAGGGTTCTTAGAAGCTCTAAACTTAGTTGATTCTGTGCATTGAAGCTCTAACATGACTTTGATGAGCAAGAAAGCTCTAAAACATGAAAATCTGTCTTCTGCATTGCAAATAACATTTCATTTCATGAGAAAGAAACATATTTCATGTACTTGAGCTTTAACTCTTAAAATTGCATTTAGCAACTTTCTCTCACTGAGAAAGAAGCTTTTCAGCATCCGTGGCCTTGCATTCTCTTCATTTGCTTAGTTGCACTAAGATATACAAACAGCATTAGTGTTCTTAGAAGCTCTAAACTAGTGATTCTGTGCATTGAAGCTCTAACATGACTTGATGAGCAAAAAAGCTCTAAAACATGAAAATCTGTCTTCTGCATTGCAAATAACATTTCATTTCATGAGAAAGAAACATATTTCATGTACTTGAGTTTAACTCTTAAAATTGCATTTAGCAACTTTCTCTCATGAGAAAGAAGCTTTTCAGCATCCATGGCCTTGCATTCTTTTCATTTGCTTATTGCACTAAGCTTAGTTGCACTAAACACAGCATTAGTGTTCTTAGAAGCTCTAAACTAGTGATTCTGTGCATTGAAGCTCTAACATGACTTGCTCTGCAAGAAAAGCTCTAACACATGAAAATCTGTCTTCTGCATTGCAAATAACATTTCATTTCATGAGAAAGAAACATATTTCATGTACTTGAGCTTTACTCTTAAAATTGCATTTAGCAACTTTCTCTCACTGAGAAAGAAGCTTTTCAGCATCCGTGGCCTTGCATTCTCTTCATTATGCTTAGTTGCACTAAACACAGCATTAGTGTTCTTATGAAGCTCTAAACTAGTGATTCTGTGCATGGAAGCTCTAACATGACTTTCTCTGCAAGAAAGCTCTAACACATGAAAATCTGTCTTCTGCATTGCAAATAACATTTCATTTCATGAGAAAGAAACATATTTCATGTACTTGAGCTTAACTCTTAAAATTGCATTTAGCAACTTTCTCTCACTGATAAAGAAGCTTTTCAGCATCCGTGGCCTTGAATTCTCTTCATTTGCTTAGTTACACTAAACACAGCATTAGTGTTCTTTGAAGCTCTAAACTAGTGATTCTGTGCATGGAAGCTCTAACATGACTTTCTCTGCAAGAAAGCTCTAACACATGAAAATCTGTCTTCTGCATTGCAAATAACATTTCATTTCATGAGAAAGAAACATCTTTCATGTACTTGAGCTTTACTCTTAAAATTGCATTTAGCAACTTTCTCTCACTGAGAAAGAAGCTTTTCAGCATCCGTGGCCTTGAATTCTCTTCATTTGCTTAGTTGCACTAAACACAGCATTAGTGTTCTTAGAAGCTCTAAACTAGTGATTCTGTGCATTGAAGCTCTAACATGACTTTCTCTGCAAGAAAGCTCTAACACATGAAAATCTGTCTTCTGCATTGCAAATAACATTTCATTTCATGAGAAAGAAACATATTTCATGTACTTGAGCTTTAACTCTTAAAATTGCATTTAGCAACTTTCTCTCACTGAGAAAGAAGCTTTTCAGCATCCGTGGCCTTGCATTCTCTTCATTTGCTTAGTTGAACACTTGAAACACAGCATTAGTGTTCTTAGAAGCTCTAAACTAGTGATTCTGTGCATTGAAGCTCTAACATGACTTGATGAGCAAAAAAGCTCTAAAACATGAAAATCTGTCTTCTGCATTGCAAATAACATTTCATTTCATGAGAAAGAAACATATTTCATGTACTTGAGTTTAACTCTTAAAATTGCATTTAGCAACTTTCTCTCATTGAGTAAGAAGCTTTTCAGCATCCATGGCCTTGCATTCTTTTCATTTGCTTAGTTGCACTAAACACAGCATTAGTTGCACTAAACACAGCATTAGTGTTCTTAGAAGCTCTAAACTAGTGATTCTGTGCATTGAAGCTCTAACATGACTTGCTCTGCAAAAAAGCTCTAACACATGAAAATCTGTCTTCTGCATTGCAAATAACATTTAATTTCATGAGAAAGAAACATCTTTCATGTACTTGAGCTTTACTCTTAAAATTGCATTTAGCAACTTTCTCTCACTGATAAAGAAGCTTTTCAGCATCTGTGGCCTTGAATTCTCTTCATTTGCTTAGTTGCACTAAACACAGCATTAGTGTTCTTAGAAGCTCTAAACTAGTGATTCTGTGCATGGAAACTCTAACATGACTTTCTCTGCAAGAAAGCTCTAACACATGAAAATCTGTCTTCTGCATTGCAAATAACATTTAATTTCATGAGAAAGAAACATATTTCATGTACTTGAGCTTAACTCCTAAAATTGCATTTAGCAACTTTCTCTCACTGAGAAAGAAGCTTTTCAGCATCCGTGGCCTTGCATTCTCTTCATATGCTTAGTTGCACTAAACACAGCATTAGTGTTCTTAGAAGCTCTAAACTAGTGATTCTGTGCATGGAAGCTCTAACATGACTTTCTCTGCAAGAAAGCTCTAACACATGAAAATCTGTCTTCTGCATTGCAAATAACATTTCATTTCATGAGAAAGAAACATATTTCATGTACTTGAGCTTAACTCCTAAAATTGCATTTAGCAACTTTCTCTCACTGAGAAAGAAGCTTTTCAGCATCCGTGGCCTTGCATTCTCTTCATATGCTTAGTTACACTAAACACAGCATTAGTGTTCTTAGAAGCTCTAAACTAGTGATTCTGTGCATGGAAGCTCTAACATGACTTTCTCTGCAAGAAAGCTCTAACACATGAAAATCTGTCTTCTGCATTGCAAATAACATTTCATTTCATGAGAAAGAAACATATTTCATGTACTTGAGCTTAACTCCTAAAATTGCATTTAGCAACTTTCTCTCACTGAGAAAGAAGCTTTTCAGCATCCGTGGCCTTGCATTCTCTTCATATGCTTAGTTGCACTAAACAAAGCATTAGTTGCACTAAACACAGCATTAGTGTTCTTAGAAGCTCTAAACTAGTGATTCTGTGCATTGAAGCTCTAACATGACTTGATGAGCAAAAAAGCTCTAACACATGAAACTCTGTCTTATGAAATGAAATGTTATTTGCAATGCAGGAGAAAGAAACATCTTTCATGTACTTGAACTTTACTCTTAAAATTGCATTTAGCAACTTTCTCTCACTGAGAAAGAAGCTTTTCAGCATCCGTGGCCTTGCATTCTCTACATTTATTTAGTTGCACTAAACATAGCATTAGTGTGCTTAGAAGCTCTAAACTAGTGATTCTGTGCATGGAAGCTCTAACATGACTTTCTCTGCAAGAAAGCTCTAACACATGAAAATCTGTCTTCTGCATTGCAAATAACATTTCATTTCATGAGAAAGAAACATATTTCATGTACTTGAGCTTAACTCCTAAAATTGCATTTAGCAACTTTCTCTCACTGAGAAAGAAGCTTTTCAGCATCCGTGGCCTTGCATTCTCTTCATATGCTTAGTTACACTAAACACAGCATTAGTGTTCTTAGAAGCTCTAAACTAGTGATTCTGTGCATGGAAGCTCTAACATGACTTTCTCTGCAAAAAAGCTCTAACACATGAAAATCTGTCTTCTGCATTGCAAATAACATTTAATTTCATGAGAAAGAAACATATTTCATGTACTTGAGCTTTAACTCTTAAAATTGCATTTAGCAACTTTCTCTCACTGAGAAAGAAGCTTTTCAGCATCCGTGGCCTTGCATTCTCTTCATTATGCTTAGTTGCACTAAACACAGCATTAGTGTTCTTAGAAGCTCTAAACTAGTGATTCTGTGCATTGAAGCTCTAACATGACTTTGCTCTGGCAAAAAAGCTTCTAACACATGAAAATCTGTCTTATGAAATGAAATGATATTTGCAATGCAGGAGAAAGAAACATCTTTTATGTACTTGAACTTTACTCTTAAAATTGCATTTAGCAACTTTCTCTCACTAAGAAAGAAGCTTTTCAAAATCCGTGGCCTTGCATTCTCTTCATATGCTTAGTTACACTAAACACAGCATTAGTGTTCTTTGAAGCTCTAAATTATTGATTCTGTGCATTGAAGCTCTAACATGACTTTCTCTGCAAGAAAGCTCTAACACATGAAAATCTGTCTTCTGCATTGCAAATAACATTTCATTTCATGAGAAAGAAACATATTTCATGTACTTGAGCTTAACTCCTAAAATTGCATTTAGCAACTTTCTCTCACTGAGAAAGAAGCTTTTCACATCCGTGGCCTTGCAAATTCTCTTCATATGCTTAGTTACACTAAACACAGCATTAGTGTTCTTTGAAGCTCTAAATATTGATTTTGTGCATTGAAGCTCCAAATGACTTGCTTTTGCAAAAAAACTCAATGGCTTATTCTCTTCATTTGCATTGCAAATAACATTTAGTTTCTAGAAAGAAACAAATTATGATTCTGTGCATTGAAGCTCTAACATGCATTTAGCAAAAAACTTCTAACACATGAAACTTTTCTTATGCATGCATATATTTCATTCAGGAAAGAAACATCTTTAATGTACTTGATCTTTACTCTTAAAATTGCATTTAGCAACTTTCTCACTAGAAAGAACTTTTCAACATCCGTGGCCTTACATTCTCTTCATTGCTTAGTTACATGAAACACAGCATTAGGGTTCTTAGAAGCTCTAAATTATGATTTGTGCATTGAAGCTCTAACATGACTTTAGCAAAAAGCTCTAAACTGAAAATCTGTCTTCTGCATTGCAAATAACATTTCATTTCATGAGAAAGAAAATATTTCATGTACTTGAGTTAACTCTTAAAATTGCATTTGCAACTTTCTCTCATGAGAGAAGCTTTTCAGCATCCTGGCTTGCATTCTTTCATTTGCTTAGTTCACTAAACACAGCATTAGTGTTCTTGAAGCTCTAAATATGATTCTGTGCATGAAGCTCTAACATGACTTGGAAAAAAGTCTAACACATGAAATCTTCTTTGAATGAAATAATTTCATCAGAGAAAGAAACATTTTCATGTACTTGATTTACTCTTAAAATTGCATTTAGCAACTTTCTCTCACTAGAAAGAACTTTTCACATCCGTGGCCTTCATTCTCTTCATTGCTTAGTTCACTAAACACAGCATTAGTGTTCTTGAAGCTCTAAATATGATTTGTGCATGAAGCTCAACATGACTTTGCAAAAGCTCTAAACTGAAAATCTGTCTTTGCATTGAAATAAATTCATTTCATGAGAAAGAAACATATTTCATGTACTTGAGTTAACTCTAAAATTGCATTTAGCAACTTTCTCTCATGAGAAAGAACTTTTCAGCATCCTGGCCTTGCATTCTTCATTTGCTTAGTTGCACTAAACACAGCATTAGGTTCTTAGAAGCTCTAAACTAGTGATTCTGTGCATGAAGCTCTAACATGACTGCAAAAAAGCTCTAAACATGAAATCTGTCTTTGATGAAATAATTTCATTCAGAGAAAGAAACATTTTCATGTACTTGATTTACTCTTAAAATTGCATTTAGCAACTTTCTCTCATAGAAGAAGCTTTTCACATCCTGGCTTCATTCTCTCATATGCTTAGTTCACTAAACACAGCATTAGTGTTCTTGAAGCTCTAAATATGATTCTGTGCATGAAGCTCTAACATGACTTTGCAAAAGCTCTAACACATGAAATCTGTCTATGAAATAAATTATTTCATGAGAAAGAAACATTTTCATGTACTTGACTTACTCTAAAATTGCATTTAGCAACTTTCTCTCACTGAGAAAGAACTTTTCAGCATCCTGGCCTTGCATTCTTCATTGTAGTTCACTAAACAGCATTAGTTCTTGAAGCTCTAAATTATGTGTACTATTGAAAAAAAAAATATAAATTTTAAAAATTTTTATAAATTTAATTTAATTTCGGCCTTACATTCTTTCTTCATATGCTTAGTTACACTAAACACAGCATTAGTGTTCTTAGAAGCTCTAAACTAGTGATTCTGTGCATGGAAGCTCTAACATGACTTTCTCTGCAAGAAAGCTCTAACACATGAAAATCTGTCTTCTGCATTGCAAATAACATTTCATGAGAAAGAAACATATTTCATGTACTTGAGCTTTAACTCTTAAAATTGCATTTAGCAACTTTCTCTCACTGAGAAAGAATCTTTTCAGCATCCGTGGCCTTGCATTCTCTTCATTTGCTTAGTTGCACTGAACACAGCATTAGGGTTCTTAGAAGCTCTAAACTAGTGATTCTGTGCATTGAAGCTCTAACATGACTTGATGAGCAAAAAAGCTCTAAAACATGAAAATCTGTCTTCTGCATTGCAAATAACATTTCATTTCATGAGAAAGAAACATATTTCATGTACTTGAGTTTAACTCTTAAAATTGCATTTAGCAACTTTCTCTCATTGAGTAAGAAGCTTTTCAGCATCCATGGTCTTGCATTCTTTTCATTTGCTTAGTTGCACTAAACAAAGCATTAGTTGCACTAAACACAGCATTAGTGTTCTTAGAAGCTCTAAACTAGTGATTCTGTGCATTGAAGCTCTAACATGACTTGATGAGCAAAAAAGCTCTAACACATGAAACTCTGTCTTATGAAATGAAATGTTATTTGCAATGCAAGAGAAAGAAACATCTTTCATGTACTTGAACTTTACTCTTAAAATTGCATTTAGCAACTTTCTCTCACTGAGAAAGAAGCTTTTCAGCATCCGTGGCCTTGCATTCTCTACATTTGTTTAGTTGCACTAATCACAGCATTAGTGTTCTTAGAAGCTCTAAACTAGTGATTCTGTGCATTGAAGCTCTAACATGACTTGCTCTGCAAGAAAGCTCTAACACATGAAAATCTGTCTTCTGCATTGCAAATAACAATTCATTTCACAAGAAAGAAACATCTTTCATGTACTTTTGCTTTACTCTTAAAATTGCATTAAGCAACTATTCTCTCACTGAGAAAGAAGCTTTTCAGCATCCGTGGCCTTGCATTCTCTTCATATGCTTAGATACACTAAACACAGCATTAATGTTCTTTGAAGCTCTAAATTATTGATTCTGTGCATTGAAGCTCTAACATGACTTTCTCTGCAAAAAAGCTCTAACACATGAAAATCTGTCTTCTGCATTGCAAATAACATTTCATTTCATGAGAAAGAAACATATTTCATGTACTTGAGCTTATCTCCTAAAATTGCATTTAGCAACTTTCTCTCACTGAGAAAGAAGCTTTTCAGCATCCGTGGCCTTGCATTCTCTTCATATGCTTAGATACACTAAACACAGCATTAGTGTTCTTAGAAGCTCTAAACTAGTGATTCTGTGCATGGAAGCTCTAACATGACTTTCTCTGCAAGAAAGCTCTAACACATGAAAATCTGTCTTCTGCATTGCAAATAACATTTCATTTCACGAGAAAGAAACATATTTCATGTACTTGAGCTTAACTCCTAAAATTGCATTTAGCAACTTTCTCTCACTGAGAAAGAAGCTTTTCAGCATCCGTGGCCTTGCATTCTCTTCATATGCTTAGTTACACTGAATACAGCATTAGGGTTCTTAGAAGCTCTAAACTAGTGATTCTGTGCATTGAAGCTCTAACATGACTTGATGAGCAAAAAAGCTCTAAAACATGAAAATCTGTCTTCTGCATTGCAAATAACATTTCATTTCACAAGAAAGAAACATATTTCATGTACATGAGCTTTACTCTTAAAATTGCATTTAGCAACTTTCTCTCACTGATAAAGAAGCTTTTCAGCATCTGTGGCTTTGAATTCTCTTCATTTGCTTAGTTGCACTAAACACAGCATTAGTGTTCTTAGAAGCTCTAAACCAGTGATTCTGTGCATGGAAACTCTAACATGACTTTCTCTGCAAGAAAGCTCTAACACATGAAAATCTGTCTTCTGCATTGCAAATAACAATTCATTTCACAAGAAAGAAACATCTTTCATGTACTTTTGCTTTACTCTTAAAATTGCATTAAGCAACTTTCTCTCACTGATAAAGAAGCTTTTCAGCATCTGTGGCCTTGAATTCTTTTCATTTGCTTAGTTGCACTAAACACAGCATTAGTGTTCTTAGAAGCTCTAAACTAGTGATTCTGTGCATGGAAGCTCTAACATGACTAGCTCTGCAAGAAAGCTCTAAAACATGAAAATCTGTCTTCTGCATTGCAAATAACATTTCATTTCATGAGAAAGAAACATATTTCATGTACTTGAGTTTAACTATTAAAATTGAATTTAGCAACTTTCTCTCACTGAGAAAGAAGCTTTTCAGCATCCGTGGCCTTGAATTCTCTTCATTTGCTTAGTTGCACTAAACAGCATTAGTGTTCTTAGAAGCTCTAAACTAGTGATTCTGTGCATGGAAACTCTAACATGACTTTCTCTGCAAGAAAGCTCTAACACATGAAAATCTGTCTTCTGCATTGCAAATAACATTTCATTTCATGAGAAAGAAACATATTTCATGTACTTGAGCTTAACTCCTAAAATTGCATTTAGCAACTTTCTCTCACTGAGAAAGAAGCTTTTCAGCATCCGTGGCCTTGCATTCTCTTCATATGCTTAGTTACACTAAACACAGCATTAGTGTTCTTTGAAGCTCTAAACTAGTGATTCTGTGCATGGAAGCTCTAACATGACTTTCTCTGCAAGAAAGCTCTAACACATGAAAATCTGTCTTCTGCATTGCAAATAACATTTCATTTCATGAGAAAGAAACATCTTTCATGTACTTGAGCTTTACTCTTAAAATTGCTTTTAGCAACTTTCTCTCACTGAGATAGAAGCTTTTCAGCATTCGTGGCCTTGAATTCTCTTCATATGCTTAGTTACACTAAACACAGCATTAGTGTTTTTTGAAGCTCTAAATTATTGATTCTGTGCATGGAAGCTCTAACATGACTTGCTCTGCAAGAAAGCTCTAACACATGAAAATCTGTCTTCTGCATTGCAAATAACATTTCATTTCATGAGAAAGAAACATATTTCATGTACTTGAGTTTAACTCTTAAAATTGAATTTAGCAACTTTCTCTCACTGAGAAAGAAGCTTTTCAGCATCCGTGGCCTTGAATTCTCTTCATTTGCTTAGTTGCACTAAACACAGTGTAACGTGAAACGTAATATTAATGTATATTTAAAGGAACAGCTCTAATTTACTCAGTGATTCTGTGCATGGAAGCTCTAACATGACTTTCTCTGCAAGAAAAGCTCTAACACGATGAAAATCTGTCTTCTGCATTGCAAATAACATTTAATTTCATGAGAAAGAAAAATACCTTTCATATACTTGAGCTTTACTCTTATAATTGCATTTAGCAACTAATCTCTCACTGAGAAAGAAGCTTTTCAGCATTCGATGGACCTTGAATTCTCTTCATTTGCTTAGTTGCACTAAACACAGCATTAGTGTTCTTAGAAGCTCTAAACTAGTGATTCTGTGCATGGAAGCTCTAACATGACTTGCTTGCAAAAATGCTCTAATACTGAAAATCTGTCTTCTGCATTGCAAATAACATTTATTTCATGAGAAAGAAAATTTTCATTACTTGAGCTTAACTCTTAAAATTGCATTTAGCAACTTTCTCTCACTGAGAAAGAAGCTTTTCAGCATCCTGGCCTTGCATTCTCTTCATATGCTTAGTTACACTAAACACAGCATTAGTGTTCTTAGAAGCTCTAAACTAGTGATTCTGTGCATGGAAGCTCTAACATGACTTTCTCTGCAAGAAAGCTCTAACACATGAAAATCTGTCTTCTGCATTGCAAATAACATTTCATTTCATGAGAAAGAAACATATTTCATGTACTTGAGCTTAACTCCTAAAATTGCATTTAGCAACTTACTCTCACTGAGAAAGAAGCTTTTCAGCATCCGTGGCCTTGCATTCTCTTCATATGCTTAGTTACACTAAACACAGCATTAGTGTTCTTTGAAGCTCTAAATTATTGATTCTGTGCATTGAAGCTCTAACATGACTTGCTCTGCAAGAAAGCTCTAACACATGAAAATCTGTCTTCTGCATTGCAAATAACATTTAATTTCATGAGAAAGAAACATCTTTCATGTACTTGAGCTTAACTCTTAAAATTGCATTTAGCAACTTTCTCTCACTGAGAAAGAAGCTTTTCAGCATCCGTGGCCTTGAATTCTCTTCATATGCTTAGTTACACTAAACACAGCATTAGTGTTTTTTGAAGCTCTAAATTATTGATTCTGTGCATGGAAGCTCTAACATGACTTGCTCTGCAAGAAAGCTCTAACACATGAAAATCTGTCTTCTGCATTGCAAATAACATTTCATTTCATGAGAAAGAAACATATTTCATGTACTTGAGTTTAACTCTTAAAATTGAATTTAGCAACTTTCTCTCACTGAGAAAGAAGCTTTTCAGCATCCGTGGCCTTGAATTCTCTTCATTTGCTTAGTTGCACTAAACACAGTGTAACGTTGAAACGTAATATTAATATATAATTTAAAGGGAAACAGGTCAATTTAGCTCAAAGGGAATCATTAATGATTGTATAGGGAATTTGAACAGATTCACTGTTTCACGGCGATTCACTGAACAAGCCGTATAACAAACTGCACTGGATACTAAAATCCAAAATATAGTGAAAACACTATTAAATAGCACAGTAGCACAAATCGGCAGATTAAGACATTAACTTATGAGCACAAAACACAAGATACTTCTCTTTTCAATATAAACAAGGCTTTATTTGATCAATCTAAGACATTAAACTAATCTAACACATGAACACACGCATTCACACATTCACACGTTGCAGAAGAGAGAAAGTAAGGAAAGGTGAGTTTAAGAGAATGAGAATATGAAATCCCAAGTTTATAGCAATATGTGCAATTGCATAGACCTTAACAACCATCAATCACTTATTTAAACCTCGCTTTGAGTTTCTCAATAAGTCTAACATTTGTGTTAAATGCACCAATTCAGCTAAAAGTCTGGAGTTGTTTTACTTGCTTTGCCTTTGTGTTACGGGATTCCCTTCTGTCATCTTCATTGCAGGAAAGGGGGTTTCCCAGGTTGCTGGTTGGTTGGCTGACAGTTCAGTGGTCTTTCGTAGTGACGTCTTGGGCGTTGGCTGACGAATGGTCCGAGTCCGTTGCTAGTTGAAGTTTGAAGCGGGTGCAGTCGGTGCTGGACTTTGCGGCAAACTTAACTTTTGAACACGAAACTCAACGGAAAGAAATGAAACTAAAATAAAAGAATACATGGATGTAAAGAGACTAGGTGGTATTTCTTCTCATCATGGTCACAACTGGCCGCTAGGCCAGAGCACATGGCGCTCAAAGAGCAGCGTCAACACGTGTGGCAAAAGAGAAGAGTTTTAGAGAGGACAAATAGCATTTTAAGAAGAGTAAGAGATTTTAAGAGAGCATTTTAAGAGTAAGAGATTTTTAAGAGCAAGAGATTTTTAAGAGCAAGAGATTTTTAAGAGCAAGAGATTTTTAAGAGCAAGAGGACGTTTGAGGGTGTCCTGAGGTTTTTAAACTCTGCTTGTGGACACCTCCTAATGCTTGTCTTGACCAATTAGATACTGTTCTGGCTCGGGGTGTTGCTATGTTTCTGCCCCAATCATAAATCATGTTATGTTATCTGGTCCAAATTTTCCAGGCTCTTATAACAATCTTATAACAAGACTATGATACATTTGACAAAGAATTGATTGGAAGAAACGTTTAAAGCATGATTTTTCACACTCACACATACCAAACATGAATATTAATCCTTCAGCTATTCAATAATGATTAAAAAGACATACATAATATTTGATTGAAACATGATAGTCTAATTGTGTGGGTTACATACATGATATGGTTATTTCTATGCAGAGAAATAATTCCTAAGTCCCTTTAAGATGATTTTTGTTGCATATGGAGAAGAGTCTCTGTGACAAAGGAATTCCCGTGTGGTCCTTTGTCTTGTGTGGGGGTAGTCCATCTAAACAAGTCTGTTTCTGTGGTTTTCCAGCGTGGAACCCATGTGATGGTCATCTGGTGACCATTAATCTTGATTACTTGCCCCAAATTTGACAGTCTCCTTAATGAATTGGAATTATCAATAAGTGTTCTTTTGTTTTAATGTTGCAAGCCGTTCTGTGAATGAGTTGGTTAGTTTGCTTGCTTCAGACGGGCTGAGCTAGGAGTCTGATTTATGACGTTTCCTTGGTCTCTCTCTGGAATGTTAGCTCCTCAGGTTTCAATGTTCTGATCGCATCTGAAATTTTGTCTGAGTTAGTCTCTGATATTCTACATATCCCCCTTGATTGGCGATGTGTCGAGTTGGAGACATCGGCAAGCACTGGGAAAACAAGGGCAGAAGAAGCAGACAAAAACACAGCAAACAACAAGACAACACTTCCATGACCATTACTGTACTGGTGCAGGGCATCAGGTTATTTAGGTACAGGCGGTTATTTGAATTAGTCAATATAGTTTAGTAAATTGAATAGTTCAATTTGGAAATTGTTGTTCTAATTCGGTTCAATACTCCGATTCTTCGATCAAGTTTTGTGATTAAATTTGTTTGTTCCTTTTAGTTGTCTTAACTTAATGTTCACCTTTAGTTTCTGATGACATCATTTGTGGTGAAATGAATTGACCTATCGTGCGTGGAGCTCTCTGGCTTCCATTCAGTTTAGAGTGGCTTGCGGATATTAGGTGTGGCGCGTCAATCCTAATATCAGACCTTTGACCCTTGCAGGGTGTCTAGGTGTTTCACCTACTAGAGAAAGAGGGTAAGGAAAAGGATAGGTAAAAGAAGAACAAAACAAAACAAAGCTGCTGTGGGTTTTCCTAGCATGGTTTGCAACTACTGTTGAGCTAGGATGTCATGTGCAGCTAGGGAGTCATGTACCTTAACTTAGTGTCAGGTGTTCTACCTATTGTGACGATAGCTGCATGTTTCTTCATGGTGGTGTATGTAACTTTGTTACGCTAAAATTTAGATATTCTACTTGTGGGAAGAATATGTTTGTTGAGTGTGTTATCAGTAGATGTGGTTACCTCTGGGTGTAAGTAACTTTGTGTGTGTTAATGGTGTAGTGTAGGTGTGTAGGTGTGGTCAGATCTGTTTCAGTCTGTGTTGTCTCCCCCCTTTTCGGGTATGTCAGTGAAGACGGGCTCTCTGCATCCTTGGCTTGGATGAGGGCGTGTCCCTGATCTAATGGGGGTCAGTCCAGAGAGGCAGGAAGTTCTTTAAGCAGTTCTTTAGCAGACAGTCGGAGGTAGTTTGGCATGGCTATGTGAAGCTGGGATGCAAACTTCGTCTCCTATGTTGCATTCCTCTTGTGCTGCCTTCTGGATGTGGCAGACTTTCTGACCTTCTGTGCTTTGGTGGTTACTGTTGCACAGACAGGAATATGGTTCTTGAAGTTGGAGTTCATTTAGCAGTTTGCTAGTGAGTGATGAGTGAGTGAGGTGATGTTCTCTGGTACCTCAGTTTCATCAACGGCTGGCTGTGAGAGACTTGCTCATTCTGGGTGGTTGTTGAACAGGTGCTTGTCATCTGATATGGTGGTGCACCATGTGCTCACCGGCCTTCCGTTCTGTCGCTGGTCACAGCGAGCATGACTCAATTTTGTAGTCATCCGTGTTCAGCTTATCTTGAAGGAACTCGTTCAGTTGTCTCATGACTTGTTCCATGTCTTCTGACGGTAAGCTGTATTGTTCTTGAGCATACTCAGCATTGTGCATGTCTGAGTGGTGCTGAGGTGGGTTTCGTTGTCGCTTACCCACACGAGTTGCTCTTGGATGAGTCAGGCGATTACCTTTGGATGTCTGGTTAGGTTTCCAGTTGTTCTCATCTTTTGGGTTTCTTGAGAAGCGTGGCTGGTCCCATGGATTTTTCCAGCGGTTGGGCTGATAGCTGTCGTGGACATGGGGGTCACGTTCTCTGTGCTCTTGATGGAGAACTCTGGTGTTGTGATGCAACTGGGTGTCGTCCAGTGCAAGGCTTGAGTCTTTGTTGACAGAGTTCAAGAGTGTAGATGTTTTGTTACCTTTCTTTGAGGCCATCTTCTGCTTGCTGTAGGCCTTCTGTGTTAGGTCACGCAACTGTTGGATGGTCATGGAGCGTGGACAGGCCATGACGCCTAGATGGTGGCTGACTCCAGGGTGCAGATTTCTAAGGAAGAGGCTTTTGAAGTTCACATCCTCTTCAAGGTCAGGTTCATTGTGTGCACCAAAGTAGGCTTGTCGGAGTCGGTTGTAGTAAGCTTGTGGAGCCTCTTGTCGACCTTGTTTGGTTTCTAAGGCAGTTAACAGTCCATTTTCCGAGTCAGGGTCGGAAAACTCTTTAATCAGGACCTCACGAAGTAGCTGGTAGTCTGACTTCGTTCGACTGGGCTGTCGATCTAGGAAGTTTCGTACCTCGGAACTGGACGTGGCTCTAAGGAGGTATAACCTGTCTCTGTCAGTCACATGAGGTCTCATTTCTAGATAAAAGTCAATATCTTGCAGATGGGCCTGGATGGTGTGGCCCTCTGTGGAGTTCAGGTTGAACTTGCTGATGTTCTTAGACAGCTTGTCGAGGTCTTTGATGGTCATCCCATGTGCAGCTCCGAGGTCTGCTTGGATGGGAGGTTTTCTTTCATTTACAGGAAAGAGTTCTGTAGCGAAGGCAGTTGAGGTTTTGGGTTGTGGCCCTTCACTTCTTTCGATGTATACCAGTTCTTGGATGTGGGGCTCTGCTCTGTTCAGCAGAGGTGAGGCTGAGTGATGTTTCTCTCGCCTTGGCTCTTGTTTCTGCTCATAAGCATGTTTCAGTTCTTTTCTGACCATGTAGAGCTGATCGTTGTTATCGTCTAGCTGTTGGGTCAGATTGTCTATTTCCGTTCTGTACCTTTCAAGGTGGTCTTTCAAGGCACCGATTTCAGCATTCTTGTCACTGATGTCATTCTTGGCTTTCTCTAGTAGCTGTTCGGCATACTGGAGTCTGTTTACCAGGTCTTCCTGGGCAGCCTTTGCATGTTGTTGATCGAGCTGAGCTGCTGTCAGGGTTGCTTGTAGCTCCTTAACTTGTTCCGTTGTTTCCTGCTCCCTCTCGTTGGGTGCTTGGAGTTGATCTTGAACTTTCACTTCCAGCTTGTCTATGCGGCGTTGAGCACGTGTCAGTTCCTCTTGCAGGTGGGTGACGTGCTTGTCGCTCAGTTTCAGCTGGGTTGTGAAGGCATAGCTTAGGGAGCTGGTGATTTTGACTAGCTCCTCGTGGTTGTTGTTCTGGCTTGAATCTTGTGTCAGGAATCTTCTCAGAATTAGGATTATTATTAAAAATAATAACAGTTCAAACGTCTTGGGGGTGAGGCTGTCTGTCGTGCCTCTCAGCCAAGTGTTCACATCTTCCCCTTGGGCAAAGTGGTCTGCAGTCTGAGGCATGTTGGCACGCTGGGGAGAAGAGAGACTGACACAGATCTGTGTGGAATACAAGCCTATGTGTGGTGCGACAACTAAGTGTTGTGTCAGTGATTTTGAACCACTAGTGAAATGTGGTGATGACTGTGTTGGTCTCAGGGTATCTAGGTAGACTAGAGATGTGAAGACTTCGTCACTCTAATGAGGAAGAGGGAAAAGAGAGAAACAGGTGAAAACAAATTCAATTAAAAGAAACAATTCCCTTTTTTTCCAATGAAGAAAATTCTTTTTTTTTTCTTTCAATTAAAATGTTATCATCAAGGAGGCAAACAATATTATTAAATCTCTGTTTTAGACAAATGAATATAATAATAATTTTTATATCTCTTTCCTTAGTCTGACTGGATTGACAACCGTACACCTTACAGTTGGACCGCTCACCTGGGAGGCTGCGAAGGCAACGATTGCTCAAAACTTTCCTATTAAATTGATCTCAGCATTTGGATGAGATGTTAAAATTTGGATTGCGTTTTCAAATGTGGGGAGGCTAGGAAGAACGAAAGAGGGTTTTATTACAATCAAATTCATAAAGATGAGTCATCTTTTTTTTACAAGATTGTGTATCTCATTCACTTAGAATTGATTGATGGTTCTTACAGCCAGGTCCCTACAAATGTGACAAGTGAAGAGGAAAGAAAGCAAGATAGAACAGGAGAGAAGAGAAAAAAAAAAAACAGCACGTTGAGTGGATCAGGTCCACTAGCAAGCAGTTATGCCTGACTACGAGTAGTGTATTGTTTTCAGTTGTTACACAACTATCAACAAAAATAAATTTTGTGTGAAAGAGATTTGTCTCTTTAATTTATTTGAACTCGTAGTGAGGGATAACAATGTCTCCTATTAAGGCTCAGGTTGTTCCCAAGCTAGGATACACAAAGGAAAGACGATGGTAAGCACAAGTAAAATAAAAAGGTAATAAATGGTCAAATAAACAAAAAAACTTTAATTAAATAAAGGAGGAAATCAGTAAATAAAAATAGTGGCTAAGTTTATAACAAAAACAGGAAGAACGAAGGGGTAAAACGCAATAAAGTAATGAGTGAATCTAAGTCCGAATAGAATCTAATAATATGGGTAATAAATCAATTAGGTAGAATAAGTTTACTTAAACTTTCCAAGTTCAAGACTTATTTGTTCCTAAAATGATTGGGCCCAGAAGAGAATACTAGAAGTAATGATCATATGAAATGACCTGAGGGGAAATTTGAATGATTCCAAATAAATTTAATGTTTTAATTAAAATTTGAATTTGGCACAATTAATAATTGTGAACTCGTATTTCCCTTCCTAGTAAAAATACAAATAAGTGGTAAGAAGTGAGAAATTAGAGAAATAAGAAAGAGAAAGACCAACAAGTGTATTAGTTGAGATGTTTAAAGGGTTAAACCACTTTAGCTTTTTCAAACACACACTATATTCAACCACTGGATTTCAATGCTAACTGCTAACCTTTCAGGATAATGCCTTTAGCATATACTTCACTGTAAACACAACCTTTTCATTAGCTTAGCAACAGCATGGAGTTTTGTTTACAGTAGCGTCGAAGTGCTGCGCATGCGCAGTTCAAAGTTGCTCCGGAAGTAGGTTAAGACTTCCGTGTCACGATCGTCACTGTGGCAACCAAAACAAACTCTAGTAGACTAAGTTAGCATCTTTGCATTGCAAGTACAGTTAACGTATGTTACATGAAATGTAAGCGCATCTCAACACTGTACAAATAACAACACCGCTTGTAGTTGGCTCTGCGATGTGGCACTTAAATTCTCCGTTCGTTCAGAGTTTGATTAAACTTTATTCAAATAGCAGCTTGGTGCTGAGGTTGAGGGAAACGGTGATAACGATCATAAAAGCCCGTGCTAGTTTCTCTGGCCACGTAAACACAACAGGTTTTCTTCGCTGTTGGTTCAAGTTAAACTTTATTTGATCAAGCCCAAACTCCCGTTCAAATCTCTCGGACACGCTCAGTGTTGCGCGAGATTAAATTCACTTAAGTTAGTGAACAGTGTAACATTACAGGCAAGCATTATTCTGTAATGTTTACCCAGGGAGGCAAATAGCATAGATGATTTTACAGTGGAACACGCACTTAATCAAACTATGAAAAAGAAGGCTCTGATAAATAGATTTGAGGAACACGCTCAAAACTATTATACACCGATTTATTCCCGTTTACTCGCTGCAGTTTAGCTCGTTCAGTAACAGTTAACTGAGATTCGAGAGTAACGTTATAGCTATTGAATGATCTGGAACTCGCAGGGCATCAATTCAGCTTTAACACAAGGTATTACAGAAAAGAGGAACACGCTCAATTTATACCTTATCGTACGATCTCAGATAACTAAGTTCACTTACTGCAGTTTGAGAAAATCTTTGCTCCAGTTACAGACTTCTCTATGCTCATTCATTCAAACAAGCGGGGCGCGCGCAGCTGACGTCACACGCACACACTATAGTCTCCGCTCAGAAGCGTCTCTCATCCGCGGCAATAGAAAAGATTAAATAACTCGGTTTATGCTCATAATTTAGATTTATCTGCCCGCATCCTCCACCAATGTAACGTTGAAACGTAATATTAATATATAATTTAAAGGGAAACAGGTCAATTTAGCTCAAAGGGAATCATTAATGATTGTATAGGGAATTTGAACAGATTCACTGTTTCACGGCGATTCACTGAACAAGCCGTATAACAAACTGCACTGGATACTAAAATCCAAAATATAGTGAAAACACTATTAAATAGCACAGTAGCACAAATCGGCAGATTAAGACATTAACTTATGAGCACAAAACACAAGATACTTCTCTTTTCAATATAAACAAGGCTTTATTTGATCAATCTAAGACATTAAACTAATCTAACACATGAACACACGCATTCACACATTCACACGTTGCAGAAGAGAGAAAGTAAGGAAAGGTGAGTTTAAGAGAATGAGAATATGAAATCCCAAGTTTATAGCAATATGTGCAATTGCATAGACCTTAACAACCATCAATCACTTATTTAAACCTCGCTTTGAGTTTCTCAATAAGTCTAACATTTGTGTTAAATGCACCAATTCAGCTAAAAGTCTGGAGTTGTTTTACTTGCTTTGCCTTTGTGTTACGGGATTCCCTTCTGTCATCTTCATTGCAGGAAAGGGGGTTTCCCAGGTTGCTGGTTGGTTGGCTGACAGTTCAGTGGTCTTTCGTAGTGACGTCTTGGGCGTTGGCTGACGAATGGTCCGAGTCCGTTGCTAGTTGAAGTTTGAAGCGGGTGCAGTCGGTGCTGGACTTTGCGGCAAACTTAACTTTTGAACACGAAACTCAACGGAAAGAAATGAAACTAAAATAAAAGAATACATGGATGTAAAGAGACTAGGTGGTATTTCTTCTCATCATGGTCACAACTGGCCGCTAGGCCAGAGCACATGGCGCTCAAAGAGCAGCGTCAACACGTGTGGCAAAAGAGAAGAGTTTTAGAGAGGACAAATAGCATTTTAAGAAGAGTAAGAGATTTTAAGAGAGCATTTTAAGAGTAAGAGATTTTTAAGAGCAAGAGATTTTTAAGAGCAAGAGATTTTTAAGAGCAAGAGATTTTTAAGAGCAAGAGGACGTTTGAGGGTGTCCTGAGGTTTTTAAACTCTGCTTGTGGACACCTCCTAATGCTTGTCTTGACCAATTAGATACTGTTCTGGCTCGGGGTGTTGCTATGTTTCTGCCCCAATCATAAATCATGTTATGTTATCTGGTCCAAATTTTCCAGGCTCTTATAACAATCTTATAACAAGACTATGATACATTTGACAAAGAATTGATTGGAAGAAACGTTTAAAGCATGATTTTTCACACTCACACATACCAAACATGAATATTAATCCTTCAGCTATTCAATAATGATTAAAAAGACATACATAATATTTGATTGAAACATGATAGTCTAATTGTGTGGGTTACATACATGATATGGTTATTTCTATGCAGAGAAATAATTCCTAAGTCCCTTTAAGATGATTTTTGTTGCATATGGAGAAGAGTCTCTGTGACAAAGGAATTCCCGTGTGGTCCTTTGTCTTGTGTGGGGGTAGTCCATCTAAACAAGTCTGTTTCTGTGGTTTTCCAGCGTGGAACCCATGTGATGGTCATCTGGTGACCATTAATCTTGATTACTTGCCCCAAATTTGACAGTCTCCTTAATGAATTGGAATTATCAATAAGTGTTCTTTTGTTTTAATGTTGCAAGCCGTTCTGTGAATGAGTTGGTTAGTTTGCTTGCTTCAGACGGGCTGAGCTAGGAGTCTGATTTATGACGTTTCCTTGGTCTCTCTCTGGAATGTTAGCTCCTCAGGTTTCAATGTTCTGATCGCATCTGAAATTTTGTCTGAGTTAGTCTCTGATATTCTACAACAGCATTAGTGTTCTTAGAAGCTCTAAACTAGTGATTCTGTGCATGGAAGCTCTAACATGACTTTCTCTGCAAGAAAGCTCTAACACATGAAAATCTGTCTTCTGCATTGCAAATAACATTTCATTTCATGAGAAAGAAACATATTTCATGTACTTGAGCTTAACTCCTAAAATTGCATTTAGCAACTATCTCTCACTGAGAAAGAAGCTTTTCAGCATCCGTGGCCTTGCATTCTCTTCATTTGCTTAGTTGCACTAAACACAGCATTAGTGTTCTTAGAAGCTCTAAACTAGTGATTCTGTGCATGGAAGCTCTAACATGACTTTCTCTGGAAAAAAGTTCTAACACATGAAAATCTGTCTTATGAAATGATATTTGCAATGCAGGAGAAAGAAACATCTTTCATGTACTTGAACTTTACTCTTAAAATTGCATTTAGCAACTTTCTCTCACTAAGAAAGAAGCTTTTCAACATCCGTGGCCTTGCATTCTCTTCATATGCTTAGTTACACTAAACACAGCATTAGTGTTCTTTGAAGCTCTAAATTATTGATTCTGTGCATTGAAGCTCTAACATGACTTTCTCTGCAAGAAAGCTCTAACACATGAAAATCTGTCTTCTGCATAGCAAATAACATTTCATTTCATGAGAAAGAAACATATTTCATGTACTTGAGCTTAACTCCTAAAATTGCATTTAGCAACTTTCTCTCACTGAGAAAGAAGCTTTTCAGCATCCGTGGCCTTGCATTCTCTTCATATGCTTAGTTACACTAAACACAGCATTAATGTTCTTTGAAGCTCTAAATTATTGATTCTGTGCATTGAAGCTCTAACATGACTTTCTCTGCAAAAAAGCTCTAACACATGAAAATCTGTCTTCTGCATTGCAAATAACATTTCATTTCATGAGAAAGAAACATATTTCATGTACTTGAGTTTAACTCTTAAAATTGCATTTAGCAACTTTCTCTCACTGAGTAAGAAGCTTTTCAGCATCCATGGCCTTGCATTCTTTTCATTTGCTTAGTTGCACTAAACAAAGCATTAGTTGCACTAAACACAGCATTAGTGTTCTTAGAAGCTCTAAACTAGTGATTCTGTGCATTGAAGCTCTAACATGACTTGATGAGCAAGAAAGCTCTAACACATGAAACTCTGTCTTATGAAATGAAATGTTATTTGCAATGCAGGAGAAAGAAACATCTTTCATGTACTTGAACTTTACTCTTAAAATTGCATTTAGCAACTTTCTCTCACTGAGAAAGAAGCTTCTCAGCATCCGTGGCCTTGCATTCTCTACATTTGTTTAGTTGCACTAAACACAGCATTAGTGTTCTTAGAAGCTCTAAACTAGTGATTCTGTGCATTGAAGCTCTAACATGACTTGCTCTGCAAGAAAGCTCTAACACATGAAAATCTGTCTTCTGCATTGCAAATAACAATTCATTTCACAAGAAAGAAACATCTTTCATGTACTTTTGCTTTACTCTTAAAATTGCATTAAGCAACTTTCTCTCACTGATAAAGAAGCTTTTCAGCATCTGTGGCCTTGAATTCTCTTCAGTTGCTTAGTTGCACTAAACACAGCATTAGTGTTCTTAGAAGCTCTAAACTAGTGATTCTGTGCATTGAAGCTCTAACATGACTTGATGAGCAAAAAAGCTCTAACACATGAAACTCTGTCTTATGAAATTAAATGATATTTGCAATGCAGGAGAAAGAAACATCTTTCATGTACTTGAACTTTACTCTTAAAATTGCATTTAGCAACTTTCTCTCACTAAGAAAGAAGCTTTTCAACATCCGTGGCCTTGCATTCTCTTCATATGCTTAGTTACACTAAACACAGCATTAGTGTTCTTAGAAGCTCTAAACTAGTGATTCTGTGCATGGAAGCTCTAACATGACTTTCTCTGCAAGAAAGCTCTAACACATGAAAATCTGTCTTCTGCATTGCAAATAACATTTCATTTCATGAGAAAGAAACATATTTCATGTACTTGAGCTTAACACCTAAAATTGCATTTAGCAACTTTCTCTCACTGAGAAAGAAGCTTTTCAGCATCCGTGGCCTTGCATTCTCTTCATATGCTTAGTTACACTAAACACAGCATTAGTGTTCTTAGAAGCTCTAAACTAGTGATTCTGTGCATTGAAGCTCTAACATGACTTGCTCTGCAAGAAAGCTCTAACACATGAAAATCTGTCTTCTGCATTGCAAATAACAATTCATTTCACAAGAAAGAAACATCGTTCATGTACTTTTGCTTTACTCTTAAAATTGCATTAAGCAACTTTCTCTCACTGATAAAGAAGCTTTTCAGCATCTGTGGCCTTGAATTCTCTTCATTTGCTTAGTTGCACTAAACACAGCATTAGTGTTCTTAGAAGCTCTAAACTAGTGATTCTATGCATTGAAGCTCTAACATGACTTGATGAGCAAAAAAGCTCTAACACATGAAACTCTGTCTTATGAAATTAAATGATATTTGCAATGCAGGAGAAAGAAACATCCTTCATGTACTTGAACTTTACTCTTAAAATTGCATTTAGCAACTTTCTCTCACTAAGAAAGAAGCTTTTCAACATCCGTGGCCTTGCATTCTCTTCATATGCTTAGTTACACTAAACACAGCATTAGTGTTCTTAGAAGCTCTAAACTAGTGATTCTGTGCATGGAAGCTCTAACATGACTTTCTCTGCAAGAAAGCTCTAACACATGAAAATCTGTCTTCTGCATTGCAAATAACATTTCATTTCATGAGAAAGAAACATATTTCATGTACTTGAGCTTAACACCTAAAATTGCATTTAGCAACTTTCTCTCACTGAGAAAGAAGCTTTTCAGCATCCGTGGCCTTGCATTCTCTTCATATGCTTAGTTACACTAAACACAGCATTAGTGTTCTTAGAAGCTCTAAACTAGTGATTCTGTGCATTGAAGCTCTAACATGACTTGCTCTGCAAGAAAGCTCTAACACATGAAAATCTGTCTTCTGCATTGCAAATAACAATTCATTTCACAAGAAAGAAACATCTTTCATGTACTTTTGCTTTACTCTTAAAATTGCATTAAGCAACTTTCTCTCACTGATAAAGAAGCTTTTCAGCATCTGTGGCCTTGAATTCTCTTCATTTGCTTAGTTGCACTAAACACAGCATTAGTGTTCTTAGAAGCTCTAAACTAGTGATTCTGTGCATTGAAGCTGTAACATGACTTGATGAGCAAAAAAGCTCTAACACATGAAACTCTGTCTTATGAAATTAAATGATATTTGCAATGCAGGAGAAAGAAACATCTTTCATGTACTTGAACTTTACTCTTAAAATTGCATTTAGCAACTTTCTCTCACTAAGAAAGAAGCTTTTCAACATCCGTGGCCTTGCATTCTCTTCATATGCTTAGTTACACTAAACACAGCATTAGTGTTCTTAGAAGCTCTAAACTAGTGATTCTGTGCATGGAAACTCTAACATGACTTTCTCTGCAAGAAAGCTCTAACACATGAAAATCTGTCTTCTGCATTGCAAATAATATTTCATTTCACGAGAAAGAAACATATTTCATGTACTTGAGCTTAACTCCTAAAATTGCATTTAGCAACTTTCTCTCACGGAGAAAGAAGCTTTTCAGCATCCGTGGCCTTGCATTCTCTTCATATGCTTAGTTACACTAAACACAGCATTAGTGTTCTTAGAAGCTCTAAACTAGTGATTCTGTGCATGGAAGCTCTAACATGACTTTCTCTGCAAGAAAGCTCTAACACATGAAAATCTGTCTTCTGCATTGCAAATAACATTTCATGAGAAAGAAACATATTTCATGTACTTGAGCTTAACTCCTAAAATTGCATTTAGCAACTTTCTCTCACTGAGAAAGAAGCTTTTCAGCATCCGTGGCCTTGCATTCTCTTCATATGCTTAGTTACACTAAACACAGCATTAGTGTTCTTTGAAGCTCTAAATTATTGATTCTGTGCATTGAAGCTCTAACATGACTTGCTCTGCAAAAAAGCTCTAACACATGAAAATCTGTCTTCTGCATTGCAAATAACATTTAATTTCATGAGAAAGAAACATCTTTAATGTACTTGAGCTTTACTCTTAAAATTGCATTTAGCAACTTTCTCACTGAGAAAGAATCTTTTCAGCATCCGTGGCCTTGCATTCTCTTCATTTGCTTAGTTGCACTGAACACAGCATTAGGGTTCTTAGAAGCTCTAAACTAGTGATTCTGTGCATTGAAGCTCTAACATGACTTGATGAGCAAAAAAGCTCTAAAACATGAAAATCTGTCTTCTGCATTGCAAATAACATTTCATTTCACAAGAAAGAAACATATTTCATGTACTTGAGCTGAACTCTTAAAATTGCATTTTGCAACTTTCTCTCACTGAGAAAGAAGCTTTTCAGCATCCGTGGCCTTGAATTCTCTTCATTTGCTTAGTTGCACTAAACACAGCATTAGTGTTCTTAGAAGCTCTAAACTAGTGATTCTGTGCATGGAAGCTCTAACATGACTTTCTCTGGAAAAAAGTTCTAACACATGAAAATCTGTCTTCTGCATTGCAAATAACATTTCAATTGCAGGAGAAAGAAACATCTTTCATGTACTTGAACTTTACTCTTAAAATTGCATTTAGCAACTTTCTCTCACTGAGAAAGAAGCTTTTCAGCATCCGTGGCCTTGCATTCTCTTCATATTGCTTAGTTACACTAAACACAGCATTAGTGTTCTTTGAAGCTCTAAATTATTGATTCTGTGCATTGAAGCTCTAACATGACTTTCTCTGCAAAGAAAGCTCTAACACATGAAAATCTGTCTTCTGCATATGAAATAACATTTCATTTCATGAGAAAGAAACATATTTCATGTACTTGAGCTTAACTCCTTAAAATTGCATTTAGCAACTTTCTCTCACTGAGAAAGAAGCTTTTCAGCATCCGTGGCCTTGCATTCTCTTCATATGCTTAGTTACACTAAACACAGCATTAGTGTTCTTTGAAGCTCTAAATTATTGATTCTGTGCATTGAAGCTCTAACATGACTTTCTCTGCAAGAAAGCTCTAACACATGAAAATCTGTCTTCTGCATTGCAAATAACATTTCATTTCATGAGAAAGAAACATATTTCATGTACTTGAGTTTAACTCTTAAAATTGCATTTAGCAACTTTCTCTCACTGAGTAAGAAGCTTTTCAGCATCCGTGGCCTTGCATTCTTTTCATTTGCTTATTGCATAAAAGCATTAGTTGCACTAAACACAGCATTAGTGTTCTTAGAAGCTCTAAACTAGTGATTCTGTGCATTGAAGCTCTAACATGACTTGATGAGCAAAAAAGCTCTAACACATGAAACTCTGTCTTATGAAATGAAATGTTATTTGCAATGCAGGAGAAAGAAACATCTTTCATGTACTTGAACTTTACTCTTAAAATTGCATTTAGCAACTTTCTTACTAAGAAAAACTTTTCAACACCTGCCTGCATCTCTTCTTATGAAATTAATAAGCATTAGGGAAAGAAACTCTAATGTACTTGAATTTAACTCTAAAATTGCTTTTTGCAAGCCTCTCACAAGAAAACTTTTCTCCTGCCTTGCAAATTCTTTCATTTTATTAAAAAAACAACATTATTGCTTAAACCTAAATATTTAGAATTTCTTCATGGAAAAAGCTTTTCGCAAAAGGGCTTTAAACCTTTAAAATCTTTTTCATTAAAAACATTTTTCTTAGAAAAAACTATTTATTCTGTGCTTAACTAAAACATGACTTTCTCTCAAGAAAGCTTTCCAGAAATCTGGCTTTGCATTCCTTTAATATTTATTTACAAAAAACAACATTATTGCTTAACTCTAAAATATTTAGAATTTTCAGGAGAAAGAAGCTTTTCGCAAAAGGGCCTTAAACCTTTAAAATTGCTTTTCATTAAAAAATTATTTCCAGAAGAAACTATATTCTGGCTTAACTCTAAAATGCTTTTTGCAAAATTTCTCTAACAAGAAAATTTTCCTCCTTGGCCTTCATTTCTTAAAAACTTATTTCATTAAAAGCTTAATTCCTTAAAATTAAATTTAGAATTTCTTCATGAGGAAAAGCTTTTCGCAGTGGCCTTCACCTAATCTTTTCCACCAAATTATTTCTTTGAAGAAATTATTATTCTGGCTTAACTCTAAAATGCTTTTGCAAAAACCTCTAACAAGAATTTTGCTTCCTGCCTTGCAAATTCTTTAATTTCTTGGAAAAAACACTTTAAGTTTCTTTAACCTTAAAATTGATTTGCAATTAACTTAAAGACTTTTCAACTGCCTTCACTTATTTGCTTTTGCATTGAAAAACATTATTTCTTAGAAAAACTTATTCTTGATTTAACTCTTAAAATTGATTAGCAAAAACCTCTAAAAAGAATTTTGCTTCCTGCCTTGCAAATTCTTTCATTTCCAGAAAGAAACAATTCAGTCTTGAGCTGAACTCTTAAAATTGATTTTGCAATTCCCTAAAAGAACTTTTCAGCAAAAGGGCCTTAAAACCTATTTGCTTGTTGCAAATAAACCAATTTATTTCAGAAACTTTAAACTAGTGATTCTTAAATTGGAATTAACTTTCTTTCCTGGAAAAAAGTTTTAACCAGAAATCCGTTTGCCTTGAAATTCTTTCATTTCATGCAAAAACACTTTAATGTTCTTAGAACTCTTAAAATTGATTTGCAATTTAACTAAAAGAATCTTTTAATCCTCCTTAAATTCTTTCTTTGCTTAGTTGCCAAAACAATTTATTTCTAGAAGCTCTTTAATGTTCTGGCTTTAACTCTAAAATTTCTTAGAATCTAACCAGAAAAATCTTTCTTCCTGCCTTGCAAATTCTTTCATTTCTTAGAAAAAAACAATTATGTTCTTAGAACGCCTAAAATTGATTTGCAAACTCTAACAGAAAACTTTTCGCACCTCCTTGAAATTTCTTCTTTGCATTGCACTAAAACAATTTATTTCTTAGAAAAAACATATTTCTGATTGGAAGCTTAACCTAAATTTCTTTGGAAAATTCTCACTGAAAACTTTCTTTGGTGATTTTATTTGCTTGGGAAAAAACACTTTATGTTCTTGAACTTTAACTTTATTGCATTAGCAACTTTCTTTCCTAGAAAAAAGTTTCAACACCTGAAATTCTTTCTTATGAAATTAAATAAAAGCAATTAGGGGAAACTCTAATTATTGATTCTTCTTAAAATTAAATTTGACTTTCTCTCAAGAAAGAACCTTTAAAATCCGTTTGCCTTGCAAATTCTTTCATTTCTTGAAAAAAACAATTTATGTTCTTTGGAACTCCTAAAATTGATTTGCAATTTTCCCCTAAAATAACTTTTCGCAGGCCTTCACCTAAAATCTTTTTCATAAACAACATTAATTTCTTTGAAAAAAAATTATTCTGTATTGAAGCTTAACCTAAATTCTTTGCAAAAACCTCTAACCAAGAAAACTTTCTTCCTGCCTTGCAAATTCTTTCATTTCTTAGAAAAAACAATTTATGTTCTTGAGCTTAATTAAATTGCATTTAGCAACTATTTCTCCTGAAAAAAGCTTTTAACACCTGGGAAATTCTTTCTTTGCATTGCATAAACAAACATTTTGAAAAAACACAATTATGTTCTTGAAGCTCTAAACTTAAATTTTGCATTTAAGCCAACTACTTTCCTGAAGAAAGCTTAACACTGGTCTTCTTCTGCATTGCAAATAACATTTCATTTCATGAAAAAACAATTTATGTTCTTAGAAGCCTAAAATTGATTTGCAATACCTCCTAAAAGAACTTTTTCAGACCTCCTTGAAATTTCTTCTTTGCATTGCAAAAACAACATTATGGAAAGAATTAAACTTGAGTTTGCCTAAAAGCTTTAACATACTTTCTCTGGAAAAAGTTTACACATTTGGCTTTGAAATTTTTATTTGCTTAGGGAAAAAACACTTTGTTCTTGAACTTTAAACCTTAAAATTGCATTTAGCAACTTCTCTCCTGGAAAAAAGTTTTAACAAAATCCTGGCCTTGATTTTAAATGTATTAATAAACCAGGAAAAGGAAACTCTTTAAATTATTGAACTTTCTTAAAATTATTTGACTTTCTCTCAAGAAAGAAACCTTTAAACTTCCTTTGGCCTTGCAAATTCTTTCATTTCTTGGAAAAACAATTTATGTTCTTTGGAACTCCTAAAATTGATTTGCAATTTCTCTAACAAAGGAACTTTTCAGAAACCTCCTTGAAATTTCTTCTTTGCTTAGAAATAAACACACATTAGGGAAACTTTTAAATTATTGATTCTTCCTTAAAATTATTTGACTTTCTCTCAAAAAAGCTTACACATGTTCTGCTTCTCTTCAAATCTTTAATTTCATAAAAGAACATTTTTGAACTTAAATTTATTCTTAAATTGAATTTAACAACTTTCTCCTGAAAAAATCTTTCACATTCCTGATTTCTTCATTTGCATTGCATAACAATTAGGGAAAGAAACTCTAAACTTGAGTTCTTTATTAAGCTTTAACATACTTTATGAGAAAAAACTTTTAAACATTTGCTTTGCATTCCTTTCATTTCTTTCAAAGAAAGAAACAATTTAGGTTCTTAGGAACTCTTAAAATTGATTTTGCAATTTCTCTAACTGAAAGAAGCAAAAGCTCCTCCTGAAAATTTCTTCTTTGCTTAGTTGCCAAAACACATTTTTCTAGAAGAAACTATATTCTGGCTGGAACTCTAAAATGCTTTTGGAAAAATTTCTCCACTGAAAACTTTCTTCCTGCCTTGAAATCATTTCTTTTGCAAAAAACACTTTAATGTTCTTGAGCTTTAAACCTTAAATTGCATTTAACAACTTTCTCCGGAAAAAATCTTTCACATGAAATTCTTTCTTTGCATTGCATAAACAACCATTTGCAGAAACTCTTAAATGTATTTGAGCTTTAACTCTAAAATTGCTTTTGCAAAATTTCTACACTGAAAAAATCTTTTCGCATTCTCATTTTCATTTCTTAGAAAAACAACATTATTGCTTAAAGCCTAAAATTGATTTAGCAACTAAATCTTTCCTGGAAAGAAGCTTTTCCAAAATCCGTGCCTGGCATTCCTTTAATTTCATTTCATAAAAAACATTATTTCTTAAAGCTTAAACTATATTTTGCATTTAAGCCAACTACTTTCCTGGAAAAAAGTTTTCCAGAAATCTGCCTTTGAATGAATTTATTTGCAATGCAGGAAAAAACATTTTCTTGAACTTAAACTTTATTCTTAAATTGGAATTTAACAACTTTCTCTCTAAGAAAAAGTTTTAACATCGCTTGCTTTCTTAAATGTTATTCAATAAAAAAAATTTCTTTAAGTCTAAATTTGATTCTTAAATTGAATTTAACAACTTTCTCTCAAGAAAGAAACTAAAATCCGTTTCCTGCATTCCTAAATTTATTTCAAAAAAACATATTTCTTTACTTAAATTAATTCCTAAATTGAATTTCAACTCTTTCCTGGAAAGAAGCTTTTCAATCGTGTTGCTTCTCTCATAAATTTATTTAAAAAACAATTAATGTTCTTTGAAGCTTAAATTTTAAATTTTGCATTTTAACAACTTTCTCTCAAAAAAGCTTTTCCAGAAATCTGCTTTGCATTCTCATTTCATTTCATAAAAAAACAATTTAATGTTCTTGAGTTTAATTTTAAATTGCATTTAGCAACTTCTCTCCTGGAAAAAGCTTTCACATCATGGCTTGCATTCTTTCATTTCTTATTTCATAAAAAACATTATTTCATAAACAAGTTTAATTTCTTAAAAGCTTTAAACAATTTCTTCATGGAAGTTAAAAGCTTTTCGCAAGCCTTCACTTTAAATTTGCTTTGCATTAAAAAACATTATTTCATAAAAAACATATTTCTTAGAGCTTAAACCCTAAATTGCATTTAGCAACTATTTCTCCAAGAAAGAACCTTTAAAATCCTGGCCTTTGCATTCCTCATTTCATTTCATAAAAAATTATGTTCTTGAAGCTTAAACTAAAATTTTGGCATTTAAGCCAACTACTTTCCTGGAAAAAAGTTTTCCAGAAATCTGCTTTGAATTTTATTTGCAATGCAAAAAAAACATTTTTCTTGAACTTAAACTTTATTCTTAAATTGGAATTTAACAACTTTTCCTCCTGGAAAAAAGTTTAACACCTGGGAAATTCTCTTAAATGAAAGTTAATTTAACCAGATAGATCTTTAAGCTTAAATTATTTTTATTGGCTTTAACAACTTTCTCTCAAGAAAGAACCTAAATCTGCTTTGCATTCCTTTAAATTTATTTCATAAAAAACATATTTCTTGAACTTAAATTAATTCCTAAATTGAATTTAACAACTTTCTCTCCAAGAAAGAACCTTTAAAATCCGTTTTTTTTTTTTTTTTTTTTTTCCTTGCATTCTCTTCATATGCTTAGTTACACTAAACACAGCATTAATGTTCTTTGAAGCTCTAAATTATTGATTCTGTGCATTGAAGCTCTAACATGACTTTCTCTGCAAAAAAGCTCTAACACATGAAAATCTGTCTTCTGCATTGCAAATAACATTTCATTTCATGAGAAAGAAACATATTTCATGTACTTGAGTTTAACTCTTAAAATTGCATTTAGCAACTTTCTCTCACTGAGTAAGAAGCTTTTCAGCATCCATGGCCTTGCATTCTTTTCATTTGCTTAGTTGCACTAAACAAAGCATTAGTTGCACTAAACACAGCATTAGTGTTCTTAGAAGCTCTAAACTAGTGATTCTGTGCATTGAAGCTCTAACATGACTTGATGAGCAAAAAAGCTCTAACACATGAAACTCTGTCTTATGAAATGAAATGTTATTTGCAATGCAGGAGAAAGAAACATCTTTCATGTACTTGAACTTTACTCTTAAAATTGCATTTAGCAACTTTCTCTCACTGAGAAAGAAGCTTTTCAGCATCCGTGGCCTTGAATTCTCTTCATTTGCTTAGTTGCACTAAACACAGCATTAGTGTTCTTAGAAGCTCTAAACTAGTGATTCTGTGCATGGAAGCTCTAACATGACTTTCTCTGCAAGAAAGCTCTAACACATGAAAATCTGTCTTCTGCATTGCAAATAACATTTCATTTCATGAGAAAGAAACATATTTCATGTACTTGAGCTTAACTCCTAAAATTGCATTTAGCAACTATCTCTCACTGAGAAAGAAGCTTTTCAGCATCCGTGGCCTTGCATTCTCTTCATTTGCTTAGTTGCACTAAACACAGCATTAGTGTTCTTAGAAGCTCTAAACTAGTGATTCTGTGCATGGAAGCTCTAACATGACTTTCTCTGGAAAAAAGTTCTAACACATGAAAATCTGTCTTATGAAATGAAATGATATTTGCAATGCAGGAGAAAGAAACATCTTTCATGTACTTGAACTTTACTCTTAAAATTGCATTTAGCAACTTTCTCTCACTAAGAAAGAAGCTTTTCAACATCCGTGGCCTTGCATTCTCTTCATATGCTTAGTTACACTAAACACAGCATTAGTGTTCTTTGAAGCTCTAAATTATTGATTCTGTGCATTGAAGCTCTAACATGACTTTCTCTGCAAGAAAGCTCTAACACATGAAAATCTGTCTTCTGCATAGCAAATAACATTTCATTTCATGAGAAAGAAACATATTTCATGTACTTGAGCTTAACTCCTAAAATTGCATTTAGCAACTTTCTCTCACTGAGAAAGAAGCTTTTCAGCATCCGTGGCCTTGCATTCTCTTCATATGCTTAGTTACACTAAACACAGCATTAATGTTCTTTGAAGCTCTAAATTATTGATTCTGTGCATTGAAGCTCTAACATGACTTTCTCTGCAAAAAAGCTCTAACACATGAAAATCTGTCTTCTGCATTGCAAATAACATTTCATTTCATGAGAAAGAAACATATTTCATGTACTTGAGTTTAACTCTTAAAATTGCATTTAGCAACTTTCTCTCACTGAGTAAGAAGCTTTTCAGCATCCATGGCCTTGCATTCTTTTCATTTGCTTAGTTGCACTAAACAAAGCATTAGTTGCACTAAACACAGCATTAGTGTTCTTAGAAGCTCTAAACTAGTGATTCTGTGCATTGAAGCTCTAACATGACTTGATGAGCAAAAAAGCTCTAACACATGAAACTCTGTCTTATGAAATGAAATGTTATTTGCAATGCAGGAGAAAGAAACATCTTTCATGTACTTGAACTTTACTCTTAAAATTGCATTTAGCAACTTTCTCTCACTGAGAAAGAAGCTTTTCAGCATCCGTGGCCTTGAATTCTCTTCATTTGCTTAGTTGCACTAAACACAGCATTAGTGTTCTTAGAAGCTCTAAACTAGTGATTCTGTGCATGGAAGCTCTAACATGACTTTCTCTGCAAGAAAGCTCTAACACATGAAAATCTGTCTTCTGCATTGCAAATAACATTTCATTTCATGAGAAAGAAACATATTTCATGTACTTGAGCTTAACTCCTAAAATTGCATTTAGCAACTATCTCTCACTGAGAAAGAAGCTTTTCAGCATCCGTGGCCTTGCATTCTCTTCAT
>JALXFT010002733.1:0-53557 GCA_023376895.1 Aspiorhynchus laticeps
TTGCTTAGTTGCACTAAACACAGCATTAGTGTTCTTAGAAGCTCTAAACTAGTGATTCTGTGCATGGAAGCTCTAACATGACTTTCTCTGGAAAAAAGTTCTAACACATGAAAATCTGTCTTATGAAATGAAATGATATTTGCAATGCAGGAGAAAGAAACATCTTTCATGTACTTGAACTTTACTCTTAAAATTGCATTTAGCAACTTTCTCTCACTAAGAAAGAAGCTTTTCAACATCCGTGGCCTTGCATTCTCTTCATATGCTTAGTTACACTAAACACAGCATTAGTGTTCTTTGAAGCTCTAAATTATTGATTCTGTGCATTGAAGCTCTAACATGACTTTCTCTGCAAGAAAGCTCTAACACATGAAAATCTGTCTTCTGCATAGCAAATAACATTTCATTTCATGAGAAATAAACATATTTCATGTACTTGAGCTTAACTCCTAAAATTGCATTTAGCAACTTTCTCTCACTGAGAAAGAAGCTTTTCAGCATCCGTGGCCTTGCATTCTCTTCATATGCTTAGTTACACTAAACACAGCATTAATGTTCTTTGAAGCTCTAAATTATTGATTCTGTGCATTGAAGCTCTAACATGACTTTCTCTGCAAAAAAGCTCTAACACATGAAAATCTGTCTTCTGCATTGCAAATAACATTTCATTTCATGAGAAAGAAACATATTTCATGTACTTGAGTTTAACTCTTAAAATTGCATTTAGCAACTTTCTCTCACTGAGTAAGAAGCTTTTCAGCATCCATGGCCTTGCATTCTTTTCATTTGCTTAGTTGCACTAAACAAAGCATTAGTTGCACTAAACACAGCATTAGTGTTCTTAGAAGCTCTAAACTAGTGATTCTGTGCATTGAAGCTCTAACATGACTTGATGAGCAAAAAAGCTCTAACACATGAAACTCTGTCTTATGAAATTAAATGATATTTGCAATGCAGGAGAAAGAAACATCTTTCATGTACTTGAACTTTACTCTTAAAATTGCATTTAGCAGCTTTCTCTCACTAAGAAAGAAGCTTTTCAACATCCGTGGCCTTGCATTCTCTTCATATGCTTAGTTACACTAAACACAGCATTAGTGTTCTTAGAAGCTCTAAACTAGTGATTCTGTGCATGGAAGCTCTAACATGACTTTCTCTGCAAGAAAGCTCTAACACATGAAAATCTGTCTTCTGCATTGCAAATAATATTTCATTTCACGAGAAAGAAACATATTTCATGTACTTGAGCTTAACTCCTAAAATTGCATTTAGCAACTTTCTCTCACGGAGAAAGAAGCTTTTCAGCATCCGTGGCCTTGCATTCTCTTCATATGCTTAGTTACACTAAACACATCATTAGTGTTCTTAGAAGCTCTAAACTAGTGATTCTGTGCATGGAAGCTCTAACATGACTTTCTCTGCAAGAATGCTCTAACACATGAAAATCTGTCTTCTGCATTGCAAATAACATTTCATGAGAAAGAAACATATTTCATGTACTTGAGCTTTAACTCCTAAAATTGCATTTAGCAACTTTCTCTCACTGAGAAAGAAGCTTTTCAGCATCCGTGGCCTTGCATTCTCTTCATATGCTTAGTTACACTAAAACACAGCATTAGTGTTCTTTGAAGCTCTAAATTATTGATTCTGTGCATTGAAGCTCTAACATGACTTGCTCTGCAAAAAAGCTCTAACACATGAAAATCTGTCTTCTGCATTGCAAATAACATTTAGTTTCATGAGAAAGAAACATCTTTAATGTACTTGAGCTTTACTCTTAAAATTGCATTTAGCAACTTTTTCACTGAGAAAGAATCTTTTCAGCATCCGTGGCCTTGCATTCTCTTCATTTGCTTAGTTGCACTGAACACAGCATTAGGGTTCTTAGAAGCTCTAAACTAGTGATTCTGTGCATTGAAGCTCTAACATGACTTGATGAGCAAAAAAGCTCTAAAACATGAAAATCTGTCTTCTGCATTGCAAATAACATTTCATTTCACAAGAAAGAAACATATTTCATGTACTTGAGCTGAACTCTTAAAATTGCATTTTGCAACTTTCTCTCACTGAGAAAGAAGCTTTTCAGCATCCGTGGCCTTGAATTCTCTTCATTTGCTTAGTTGCACTAAACACAGCATTAGTGTTCTTAGAAGCTCTAAACTAGTGATTCTGTGCATGGAAGCTCTAACATGACTTTCTCTGGAAAAAAGTTCTAACACATGAAAATCTGTCTTCTGCATTGCAAATAACATTTCATTTCATGCGAAAGAAACATCTTTAATGTACTTGAGCTTTACTCTTAAAATTGCATTTAGCAACTTTCTCACTGAGAAAGAATCTTTTCAGCATCCGTGGCCTTGCATTCTCTTCATTTGCTTAGTTGCACTAAACACAGCATTAGTGTTCTTAGAAGCTCTAAACTAGTGATTCTGTGCATGGAAGCTCTAACATGACTTTCTCTGCAAGAAAGCTCTAACACATGAAAATCTGTCTTCTGCATTGCAAATAACATTTCATTTCATGAGAAAGAAACATATTTCATGTACTTGAGCTTAACGCCTAAAATTGCATTTAGCAACTATCTCTCACTGAGAAAGAAGCTTTTCAGCATCCGTGGCCTTGCATTCTCTTCATTTGCTTAGTTGCACTAAACACAGCATTAGTGTTCTTAGAAGATCTAAACTAGTGATTCTGTGCATGGAAGCTCTAACATGACTTTCTCTGGAAAAAAGTTCTAACACATGAAAATCTGTCTTATGAAATGCAAATAACATTTCAATGCAGGAGAAAGAAACATATTTCATGTACTTGAGTTTAACTCTTAAAATTGCATTTAGCAACTTTCTCTCACTGAGTAAGAAGCTTTTCAGCATCCATGGCCTTGCATTCTTTTCATTTGCTTAGTTGCACTAAACAAAGCATTAGTTGCACTAAACACAGCATTAGTGTTCTTAGAAGCTCTAAACTAGTGATTCTGTGCATTGAAGCTCTAACATGACTTGATGAGCAAAAAAGCTCTAACACATGAAACTCTGTCTTATGAAATGAAATGTTATTTGCAATGCAGGAGAAAGAAACATCTTTCATGTACTTGAACTTTACTCTTAAAATTGCATTTAGCAACTTTCTCTCACTGAGAAAGAAGCTTTTCAGCATCCGTGGCCTTGCATTCTCTACATTTGTTTAGTTGCACTAAACACAGCATTAGTGTTCTTAGAAGCTCTAAACTAGTGATTCTGTGCATTGAAGCTCTAACATGACTTGCTCTGCAAGAAAGCTCTAACACATGAAAATCTGTCTTCTGCATTGCAAATAACAATTCATTTCACAAGAAAGAAACATCTTTCATGTACTTTTGCTTTACTCTTAAAATTGCATTAAGCAACTTTCTCTCACTGATAAAGAAGCTTTTCAGCATCTGTGGCCTTGAATTCTCTTCATTTGCTTAGTTGCACTAAACACAGCATTAGTGTTCTTAGAAGCTCTAAACTAGTGATTCTGTGCATGAAGCTCTAACATGACTTTGCAAAAAAGCTCTAACACATGAAAATCTGTCTTATGAAATGAAATGATATTTGCAATGCAGGAGAAAGAAACATCTTTCATGTACTTGAACTTTACTCTTAAAATTGCATTTAGCAACTTTCTCTCACTAAGAAAGAAGCTTTTCAACATCCGTGGCCTTGCATTCTCTTCATATGCTTAGTTACACTAAACACAGCATTAGTGTTCTTAGAAGCTCTAAACTAGTGATTCTGTGCATTGAAGCTCTAACATGACTTTCTCTGCAAGAAAGCTCTAACACATGAAAATCTGTCTTCTGCATTGAAATAACATTTCATTTCATGAGAAAGAAACATATTTCATGTACTTGAGCTTAACTCCTAAAATTGCATTTAGCAACTTTCTCTCACTGAGAAAGAAGTCTTTATCAGCATCCCGTGGGCCTTGCATTCTCTCATAGGGTGCTTAGGTGACACTAAACACAGCATTACCGTGTTCTTGAAGCTCTAAAAACTATTGATTGCTGTGCATTGAAGCTCTAACATGACTTCTCTGCAAGACAAGCTCTAAAGGGCACATGAAAATCTGTCTCTCTGCATTGCAAATAACATTCTCCAACATGAGACACAGAGAACATCTTTCATGTACTTGGAACCTGTTACTCTTAACAATTGCATTTAGCAACTTATCTCTCACTGATGGAAGAAGCTTTTCAGCCATCTGGGAGTGGCCTTGCATTCTTTTCATTTGCTTAGTTGCACTAAACAAAGCATTAGTTGCACTAAACACAGCATTAGTGTTCTTAGAAGCTCTAAACTAGTGATTCTGTGCATTGAAGCTCTAACATGACTTGATGAGCAAAAAAGCTCTAACACATGAAACTCTGTCTTATGAAATGAAATGTTATTTGCAATGCAGGAGAAAGAAACATCTTTCATGTACTTGAACTTTACTCTTAAAATTGCATTTAGCAACTTTCTCTCACTGAGAAAGAAGCTTTTCAGCATCCGTGGCCTTGCATTCTCTACATTTGTTTAGTTGCACTAAACACAGCATTAGTGTTCTTAGAAGCTCTAAACTAGTGATTCTGTGCATTGAAGCTCTAACATGACTTGCTCTGCAAGAAAGCTCTAACACATGAAAATCTGTCTTCTGCATTGCAAATAACAATTCATTTCACAAGAAAGAAACATCTTTCATGTACTTTTGCTTTACTCTTAAAATTGCATTAAGCAACTTTCTCTCACTGAGAACGTCTCAGGTTACGTATGTAACCATGGTTCCCTGAGAGTAGGGAACGAGACACTGCGTCCTCTAGGGGTCGCTATGGGGAACGTCGTCAGCGTGACCCGTGTCTGAAGCATACATACAAAAACACCACTTGTTGGCCGGCGACAGCCTATGACGTCACTACCGGCGCGACCACAGTATAAAGGGGCGCCGGGAAAATACGTCATCCACTTCTTCGTCTGAAGCTTGCGTCCGAAGCATGGCACCACGCCTAGAGGACGCAGTGTCTCGTTCCCTACTCTCAGGGAACCATGGTTACATACGTAACCTGAGACGTTCCCTTTCGAGGGAACTTCGAACTGCGTCCTCTAGGGGTCGCTATGGGGAACGGAATACCCACGCCACCATGCTGAGGGGAGTGCAAGCCAAGCACACAAGGCGAGCACTAAGTACCAACTCTACCCAGCTACAGGAGTTGCCCCTGGGACGGTTAGACGGCTGTCAGTGACATTATCCCCTACGGCCAAAGACCCGAGCTGCATACCCTGAAACTTTCCTGTTAAGGGCCGGGACTCCCGGACCCAGGGTAGAGCTCGAAGGCTTAGAATCATAAGAAAGATTCCTTTAAGGGGATACGGCCAAGTGCCTAGAATAGTAGCTAGGTCCTGGCCTGTCACTCAGGGGCTACCGCTTGCTCTGAAGAGCTCAATGAGTGAACTGTCTCAACAGACCCTTGGTAGCAACACCCTTTTCAAGTCAGTATCACTATGATACATAGGTAGAGTGGGCCCAAGGCGAAACCGGGGCCTGCCAACTCAAAGAAAGGGCATGAAGCCGCAGCGCGTAATCCCTACCATACAGGATTTTTAGAAAGACCGCAAAACCACTTGATGTGCGATCTTACCACAATGTGGATTTTTAGAAAAGTGCCCAGAGACTAGCGTGCGCACTTACATAACATGGATTTCCTTTCCGTTCTAGGGAATCACAGAGGCTGTCATTACACAGCGAGCAGCTTAACAGGAAGGCCAAGAGAGGCCTAACAACCTGAAGTTTGCCGATTCCGAGCTCTGGGGAGCGGAGAACCTAACTCTCAGCGTGAGAGGGAATTCAGACGCTTCAGAAGGGAGTGGCATGCTCATGTGACCCTCTACAGAGAGGGGAGCAATGCTAGCTCGACCAACCAGGAGAGCATAAGGCTGCTGTAACAGCTCTGGAGAGCGGAGAACTCAACTCTCAGCGTGAGAGGGAATTCAGACGCTTCAGAAGGGAGCGGCATGCTCATAGGTGACCCTCTATGGTGAGGGGAGCAATGCTAGCTCGACCGACAAGGAGAGCCACCTAACAGGGAGGCAGAGAGAGGCCTAGCAACCTGAGGTCGATGAATCACAGCGCTTTTTTTTTTTTTTTTTTTGTGATCTAATTTGTCTTTCAAGCCCAGAGTATTGGGCGAAATAGGTAGAGTGGGGCCCAAGGCGAAACCGGGGCTTGACCAACTCAAAGAAAGGCACGAAGCCGCAGCGCGTAACCCTTACCGTACAGGTTTTTAGAAAGATCGCAAAACACTTGATGTGCGATCTTACCACAACGTGGATTTTTAGAAAGTGCACAGAGACCTAGCGTGCACACTTACCATAACATGGATTTAAACTGCTGTGACAGCTCTGGAGAGCGGAGAACTCAACTCTCAGCATGAGAAGGAACTCAGGCGCTCAGAAGGGAGCGGCATGCTCATAGGTGACCCTCTATGGTGAGGGGAGCAATGCTAGCTCGACCAACCAGGAGAGCAACCTAACAGGGAGGCAGAGAGAGGCCTAGCAACCTGAGGTCGCTGAATCACAGCGCTTGTGATCTAATTTGTCTTTCAAGCCCAGAGCATTGGGCGAAATAGGTAGAGTGGGGCCCAAGGCGAAACCGGGGCCTGACCAACTCAAAGAAAGGCACGAAGCCGCAGCGCGTAACCCTTACCGTACAGGATTTTAGAAAGAACGCAAAACACTTGATGTGCGATCTTACCACAACGTGGATTTTTAGAAAGTGCACAGAGACTTAGCGTGCGCACTTACCATAACATGGATTTAAACTGTTCTAGGGAGCCGCAAAGTGAGCAACTTAACAGGGAGGCCTAAAGAGGCCTAACAACCTGAAGCTGCTGACTGACAGCTCTGGAGAGCGGAGTCACAGTGCTTGGAAGGGAATAGCGTTGCTCATAGGTGACCCTCTATGGTGAGGGGAGCGATGCTAGCTCGACCATAAGGAGAGCACCTCCAAATCACAGAGCTCTGGGAAGCGGAGGACCCAACTCTCAGAATGAGAGGGAAATCAGACGCTCGGAAGGGAGCGGCATGCTCAAAGGTGACCCTCTATAGTGAGGGGAGCAATGCTAGCTCGACCATAGGAGAGCAACCTAGCAGGGAGACATAAAGAAGCCTAACAACCTGAGGCTACTGTGACAGCTCAGAAGGGAGCGGCATGCTCATAGGTGACCCTCTATAGTGAGGGGAGCAATACTAGCTCGACCAGCCAAGAGTGAGGCTGCTGTGACCGCACTGGAGAGCGGAGAACCCACTCTAATATTACAGGGAACTCAGACGCTCAGAAGGGAGTGCTCGACCGACAAGGAGAGCAACCTAACAGGGAGGCCTATCAACCTGAGGCCGCTGCATCACAACCTTCGGAAGGGAGCAGAGTGCTCATAGGTGACCCTCTCGATGAGGGGAGCAATACTGGCTCGACCGACCCGGAGATTACCTGAGGCTGCTGAAACCCAGCCCTTGGAAGGGAGCGGCATGTTCATAGGTGACCCTCTATGGTGAGGGGAACAATGCTAGCTCGACCGTACCGGGAGAGCAACGTCTAAATCACAGAGCTCCGGGCAGCGGAGAGCTCCACTCTCAGCATTAGAGGGAACTCAACCGCTCAGAAGGGAGCGGCATGCTCATAGGTGACCCTCTATGGTGAGGGGAGCAATGCTAGCTCGACCAACCAGGAGAGCCTAAGGCTGCTGTGACAGCTCCGGAGAGCGGAGAACTCAACTCTCCGCATGAGAGACTCAGACGCTCAGAAGGGAGCAGCATGCTCATAGGTGACCCTCTATGGTGAGGGGAGCAATGCTAGCTCGACCGACAAGGAGTGCAACCTACCTGAGGTCGCTGAAATCACAGCGCTCGACAGGGAGCAGTGTGCTCATAAACGACCCTCTACAATGAGGGGCTTTATGCTCTATACATAGGTAGAGTGGGGCCCAAGGTGAAAACCGGGAACTGACCAACTCAAAGAAAGGGCACGAAGCCGCAGCTCGTAACTCCTACCGTACAGGATTTTTAGAAAAGAACTCAAAACACTTGATGTGCGATCTTACCACAACGTGGGTTTTAGAAAAGTGCACAGAGACTTAACGTGCACACTTACCATATGCTGTCAGAGCTCTGGGGAGCGGAGAACTTAACTCTCAGCATGAGAGGGAACTCAATCGCTCAGAAGGGAGCGGCATGCTCATAGGTGACCCTCTATGGTGAGGGGAGCAATTCTAGCCACTACCTGAAACCTCAGTAGCCCTCCAGTAGCCACAATCCTAGCAGGGGAACACTCTAGGCAAGGGCTCAGGGAGATGCTACTTAAAACCCCCGAGAGGGGAGCAGTCCCTTAGCTAGTATATAGATATCCTCAGATAGCCATGCACCTTCCTCAAAAGGCAGTGTCCCCTGTCCAGAATTATATTTTAAAAAGACCCGCAGGTCCTGGAATTGCAGTGCTGGGGACCTGCTGACCAAGGAGGCTCCACAGAGACCTACGACTGGGCCATACGATCCAGGGGTCTCATCCCAACCTGGATCTAGTATCGACGAGTGAGGTCATCACTGCACTGAGTCGAAACAAAAACCGACAGGTTTTCCAGAAATACTGCAAAGAATGGTTACACAATACCAGTTTTTCCGTAGAACTGGATCGTACTCACCCATTTCCATGGTTCCTGAACATGAGATGGTTGCAGGGGAATTTAGAGAGGGGAAGATGAGGGCCGATGACAGTGCCCCCCCTGAGGGAAAGAAGTAGATGGTTCACTCACCTTGGTCCGGACGAGAGCGTTGTGAACGCTTTGTCTGGATCACCTCCTTCTCAGGTCTTGCCTACCTCTCTTTTACCCGCGCCTCCATCTAGCCCTACCCGCAGGCAAGGGAGGGGCACAAGCCGCGACAATAGCCTTCTGTGCCCATCTCTGTCCCCAGATGGAGATGGGCCAGGACCCCTGTATTGTTCGGGCTCAGACCTGGACCTTCATCAGGTGACAAGCCCTGACACTTATCCAGGTCTTTCAGCAGATCAGCCTGGTATGCCTGAAGCACCACATCACCTGAACTGCTGCTGCGTATTTTTGAAGGGGCTTAGATGGCAAGGAGGGAGCCTGGAGAGAGGATGTCTCGCCCACAGAGAGATAGCTGGCTAGCGTCTCTTCCACAGGGGGCATCCCTCATAGCCGTTTCCACGCATCCCCTTAATGTCAGCATAACTGGTATGCTGACACCTATGGATGTGAGAGGAAAACTCTTTTTTTTTTTGCCACCCGGCGCCATCTTGGCCCGCTTCCACGGCAAGTAAAGCCTCGCCGTGGCGCGTTCCATAACCTCCAACAACTCATCATACGCAGGGCAGGAGGATTGAGCAGGCTCAGCCTCAGCTTCTTCGCCCTAGACATCTCCTGCTCTTCCTGGGCATAACCCAGCAGAGCACTAGCAGCTGGATCAAATGATGTCAGCGAGATTGCATCATCATCATCCAGCCGCTCGCCCTCGTTCGCGGCCAATGAGCGCGAGAGGGAAACCCCCTCTCTAACTCATCGGCCAGCTCCGCCTGCGAGCCCCATGACATCATTCCCCTCCGTGCCTCGGCAACAGTGGGTCCTGAACCGTGGGAAGCAGACGGCTGCCCCTCCTTCCTCGAAACGAGAGACAGACGAAAGCAGAGCTTTCTCATCGAGAAAAACTCACAGTGCACGCATATCGCTCCCTCGAGAACATCGCGTGCGTGCTCCTAGCCCGAACAAAAGACGCAAAGATCATGTGTGTCAAATAACAAGGATGTACACATCTCTTAAACGCCTTGCTAGTGCTTGCCATAGTAACAGTAAAAAATCGTTTTTACCTTTTCCATAGTAGATTGTACACTTCAAACAAAACAGTCATTGAAGACGAAGAAGAGGATGACGTATTTTCCCGGCGCCCCTTTATACTGTGGTCGCGCCGGTAGTGACGTCATAGGCTGTCGCCGGCCAACAAGTGGTGTTTTTGTATGTATGCTTCAGACACGGGTCACGCTGACGACGTTCCCCATAGCGACCCCTAGAGGACGCAGTTCGAAGTTCCCTCGAAAGGGAAAGAAGCTTTTCAGCATCCGTGGCCTTGCATTCTCTTCATATGCTTAGTTACACTAAACACAGCATTAGTGTTCTTAGAAGCTATAAACTAGTGATTCTGTGCATGGAAGCTCTAACATGACTTTCTCTGCAAGAATGCTCTAACACATGAAAATCTGTCTTCTGCATTGCAAATAATATTTCATTTCACGAGAAAGAAACATATTTCATGTACTTGAGCTTAACTCCTAAAATTGCATTTAGCAACTTTCTCTCACGGAGAAAGAAACTTTTCAACATCCGTGGCCTTGCATTCTCTTCATATGCTTAGTTACACTAAACACAGCATTAGTGTTCTTAGAAGCTCTAAACTAGTGATTCTGTGCATGGAAGCTCTAACATGACTTTCTCTGCAAGAATGCTCTAACACATGAAAATCTGTCTTCTGCATTGCAAATAACATTTCATGAGAAAGAAACATATTTCATGTACTTGAGCTTAACTCCTAAAATTGCATTTAGCAACTTTCTCTCACTGAGAAAGAAGCTTTTCAGCATCCGTGGCCTTGCATTCTCTTCATATGCTTAGTTACACTAAACACAGCATTAGTGTTCTTTGAAGCTCTAAATTATTGATTCTGTGCATTGAAGCTCTAACATGACTTGCTCTGCAAAAAAGCTCTAACACATGAAAATCTGTCTTCTGCATTGCAAATAACATTTAATTTCATGAGAAAGAAACATCTTTAATGTACTTGAGCTTTACTCTTAAAATTGCATTTAGCAACTTTCTCACTGAGAAAGAATCTTTTCAGCATCCATGGCCTTGCATTCTCTTCATTTGCTTAGTTGCACTGAACACAGCATTAGGGTTCTTAGAAGCTCTAAACTAGTGATTCTGTGCATTGAAGCTCTAACATGACTTGATGAGCAAAAAAGCTCTAAAACATGAAAATCTGTCTTCTGCATTGCAAATAACATTTCATTTCACAAGAAAGAAACATATTTCATGTACTTGAGCTTAACTCTTAAAATTGCATTTAGCAACTTTCTCTCACTGAGAAAGAAGCTTTTCAGCATCCGTGGCCTTGAATTCTCTTAATTTGCTTAGTTGCACTAAACACAGCATTAGTGTTCTTAGAAGCTCTAAACTAGTGATTCTGTGCATGGAAGCTCTAACATGACTTTCTCTGGAAAAAAGTTCTAACACATGAAAATCTGTCTTCTGCATTGCAAATAACATTTCATTTCATGCGAAAGAAACATCTTTAATGTACTTGAGCTTTACTCTTAAAATTGCATTTAGCAACTTTCTCACTGAGAAAGAATCTTTTCAGCATCCGTGGCCTTGCATTCTCTTCATTTGCTTAGTTGCACTAAACACAGCATTAGTGTTCTTAGAAGCTCTAAACTAGTGATTCTGTGCATGGAAGCTCTAACATGACTTTCTCTGCAAGAAAGCTCTAACACATGAAAATCTGTCTTCTGCATTGCAAATAACATTTCATTTCATGAGAAAGAAACATATTTCATGTACTTGAGCTTAACTCCTAAAATTGCATTTAGCAACTATCTCTCACTGAGAAAGAAGCTTTTCAGCATCCGTGGCCTTGCATTCTCTTCATTTGCTTAGTTGCACTAAACACAGCATTAGTGTTCTTAGAAGCTCTAAACTAGTGATTCTGTGCATGGAAGCTCTAACATGACTTTCTCTGGAAAAAAGTTCTAACACATGAAAATCTGTCTTATGAAATGAAATGATATTTGCAATGCAGGAGAAAGAAACATCTTTCATGTACTTGAACTTTACTCTTAAAATTGCATTTAGCAACTTTCTCTCACTAAGAAAGAAGCTTTTCAACATCCGTGGCCTTGCATTCTCTTCATATGCTTAGTTACACTAAACACAGCATTAGTGTTCTTTGAAGCTCTAAATTATTGATCCTGTGCATTGAAGCTCTAACATGACTTTCTCTGCAAGAAAGCTCTAACACATGAAAATATGTCTTCTGCATAGCAAATAACATTTCATTTCATGAGAAAGAAACATATTTCATGTACTTGAGCTTAACTCCTAAAATTGCATTTAGCAACTTTCTCTCACTGAGAAAGAAGCTTTTCAGCATCCGTGGCCCTGCATTCTCTTCATATGCTTAGTTACACTAAACACAGCATTAATGTTCTTTGAAGCTCTAAATTATTGATTCTGTGCATTGAAGCTCTAACATGACTTTCTCTGCAAAAAAGCTCTAACACATGAAAATCTGTCTTCTGCATTGCAAATAACATTTCATTTCATGAGAAAGAAACATATTTCATGTACTTGAGTTTAACTCTTAAAATTGCATTTAGCAACTTTCTCTCACTGAGTAAGAAGCTTTTCAGCATCCATGGCCTTGCATTCTTTTCATTTGCTTAGTTGCACTAAACAAAGCATTAGTTGCACTAAACACAGCATTAGTGTTCTTAGAAGCTCTAAACTAGTGATTCTGTGCATTGAAGCTCTAACATGACTTGATGAGCAAAAAAGCTCTAACACATGAAACTCTGTCTTATGAAATGAAATGTTATTTGCAATGCAGGAGAAAGAAACATCTTTCATGTACTTGAACTTTACTCTTAAAATTGCATTTAGCAACTTTCTCTCACTGAGAAAGAAGCTTTTCAGCATCCGTGGCCTTGCATTCTCTACATTTGTTTAGTTGCACTAAACACAGCATTAGTGTTCTTAGAAGCTCTAAACTAGTGATTCTGTGCATTGAAGCTCTAACATGACTTGCTCTGCAAGAAAGCTCTAACACATGAAAATCTATCTTCTGCATTGCAAATAACAATTCATTTCACAAGAAAGAAACATCTTTCATGTACTTTTGCTTTACTCTTAAAATTGCATTAAGCAACTTTCTCTCACTGATAAAGAAGCTTTTCAGCATCTGTGGCCTTGAATTCTCTTCATTTGCTTAGTTGCACTAAACACAGCATTAGTGTTCTTAGAAGCTCTAAACTAGTGATTCTGTGCATTGAAGCTCTAACATGACTTGATGAGCAAAAAAGCTCTAACACATGAAACTCTGTCTTATGAAATTAAATGATATTTGCAATGCAGGAGAAAGAAACATCTTTCATGTACTTGAACTTTACTCTTAAAATTGCATTTAGCAACTTTCTCTCACTAAGAAAGAAGCTTTTCAACATCCGTGGCCTTGCATTCTCTTCATATGCTTAGTTACACTAAACACAGCATTAGTGTTCTTAGAAGCTCTAAACTAGTGATTCTGTGCATGGAAGCTCTAACATGACTTTCTCTGCAAGAAAGCTCTAACACATGAAAATCTGTCTTCTGCATTGCAAATAATATTTCATTTCACGAGAAAGAAACATATTTCATGTACTTGAGCTTAACTCCTAAAATTGCATTTAGCAACTTTCTCTCATGGAGAAAGAAGCTTTTCAGCATCCGTGGCCTTGCATTCTCTTCATATGTTTAGTTACACTAAACACAGCATTAGTGTTCTTAGAAGCTCTAAACTAGTGATTCTGTGCATGGAAGCTCTAACATGACTTTCTCTCCAAGAAAGCTCTAACACATGAAATTCTGTCTTCTGCATTGCAAATAACATTTCATTTCATGAGAAAGAAACATATTTCATGTACTTGAGCTTAACTCCTAAAATTGCATTTAGCAACTTTCTCTCACTGAGAAAGAAGCTTTTCAGCATCCGTGGCCCTGCATTCTCTTCATATGCTTAGTTACACTAAACACAGCATTAATGTTCTTTGAAGCTCTAAATTATTGATTCTGTGCATTGAAGCTCTAACATGACTTTCTCTGCAAAAAAGCTCTAACACATGAAAATCTGTCTTCTGCATTGCAAATAACATTTCATTTCATGAGAAAGAAACATATTTCATGTACTTGAGTTTAACTCTTAAAATTGCATTTAGCAACTTTCTCTCACTGAGTAAGAAGCTTTTCAGCATCCATGGCCTTGCATTCTTTCATTTGCTTAGTTGCACTAAACAAAGCATTAGTTGCACTAAACACAGCATTAGTGTTCTTAGAAGCTCTAAACTAGTGATTCTGTGCATTGAAGCTCTAACATGACTTGATGAGCAAAAAAGCTCTAACACATGAAACTCTGTCTTATGAAATGAAATGTATTGCAATGCAGGAGAAAGAAACATCTTTCATGTACTTGAACTTTACTCTTAAAATTGCATTTAGCAACTTTCTCTCACTGAGAAAGAAGCTTTTCAGCATCCGTGGCCTTGCATTCTCTTCATTTGTTTAGTTGCACTAAACACAGCATTAGTGTTCTTAGAAGCTCTAAACTAGTGATTCTGTGCATTGAAGCTCTAACATGACTTGCTCTGCAAGAAAGCTCTAACACATGAAAATCTGTCTTCTGCATTGCAAATAACAATTCATTTCACAAGAAAGAAACATCTTTCATGTACTTTTGCTTTACTCTTAAAATTGCATTAAGCAACTTTCTCTCACTGATAAAGAAGCTTTTCAGCATCTGTGGCCTTGAATTCTCTTCATTTGCTTAGTTGCACTAAACACAGCATTAGTGTTCTTAGAAGCTCTAAACTAGTGATTCTGTGCATTGAAGCTCTAACATGACTTGATGAGCAAAAAAGCTCTAACACATGAAACTCTGTCTTATGAAATTAAATGATATTTGCAATGCAGGAGAAAGAAACATCTTTCATGTACTTGAACTTTACTCTTAAAATTGCATTTAGCAACTTTCTCTCACTAAGAAAGAAGCTTTTCAACATCCGTGGCCTTGCATTCTCTTCATATGCTTAGTTACACTAAACACAGCATTAGTGTTCTTAGAAGCTCTAAACTAGTGATTCTGTGCATGGAAGCTCTAACATGACTTTCTCTGCAAGAAAGCTCTAACACATGAAAATCTGTCTTCTGCATTGCAAATAAATTTCATTTCACGAGAAAGAAACATATTTCATGTACTTGAGCTTAACTCCTAAAATTGCATTTAGCAACTTTCTCTCATGGAGAAAGAAGCTTTTCAGCATCCGTGGCCTTGCATTCTCTTCATATGTTTAGTTACACTAAACACAGCATTAGTGTTCTTAGAAGCTCTAAACTAGTGATTCTGTGCATGGAAGCTCTAACATGACTTTCTCTCCAAGAAAGCTCTAACACATGAAAATTCTGTCTTCTGCATTGCAAATAACATTTCATTTCATGAGAAAGAAACATATTTCATGTACTTGAGTTAAACTCTTAAAATTGCATTTAGCAACTTTCTCTCACTGAGAAAGAAGCTTTTCAGCATCCGTGGCCTTGAATTCTCTTCATTTGCTTAGTTGCACTAAACTCAGCATTAGTGTTCTTAGAAGCTAAACTAGTGATTCTGTGCATGGAAGCTCTAACATGACTTTCTCTCCAAGAAAGCTTTAACACATGAAAATCTGTCTTCTGCATTGCAAATAACATTTCATTTCATTAGAAAGAAACATATTTCATGTACTTGAGCTTAACTCCTAAAATTGCATTTAGCAACTTTCTCTCACTGAGAAAGAAGCTTTTCAGCATCCCTGGCCTTGCATTCTCTTCATATGCTTAGTTACACTAAACACAGCATTAGTGTTCTTTGAAGCTCTAAATTATTGATTCTGTGCATTGAAGCTCTAACATGACTTGCTCTGCAAGAAAGCTCTAACACATGAAAATCTGTCTTCTGCATTGCAAATAACATTTCATTTCATGAGAAAGAAACATATTTCATGTACTTGAGCTTAACTCCTAAAATTGCATTTAGCAACTTTCTCTCACGGAGAAAGAAACTTTTCAACATCCGTGGCCTTGCATTCTCTTCATATGCTTAGTTACACTAAACACAGCATTAGTGTTCTTAGAAGCTCTAAACTAGTGATTCTGTGCATGGAAGCTCTAACATGACTTTCTCTGCAAGAATGCTCTAACACATGAAAATCTGTCTTCTGCATTGCAAATAACATTTCATGAGAAAGAAACATATTTCATGTACTTGAGCTTAACTCCTAAAATTGCATTTAGCAACTTTCTCTCACTGAGAAAGAAGCTTTTCAGCATCCGTGGCCTTGCATTCTCTTCATATGCTTAGTTACACTAAACACAGCATTAGTGTTCTTTGAAGCTCTAAATTATTGATTCTGTGCATTGAAGCTCTAACATGACTTGCTCTGCAAAAAAGCTCTAACACATGAAAATCTGTCTTCTGCATTGCAAATAACATTTAATTTCATGAGAAAGAAACATCTTTAATGTACTTGAGCTTTACTCTTAAAATTGCATTTAGCAACTTTCTCACTGAGAAAGAATCTTTTCAGCATCCATGGCCTTGCATTCTCTTCATTTGCTTAGTTGCACTGAACACAGCATTAGGGTTCTTAGAAGCTCTAAACTAGTGATTCTGTGCATTGAAGCTCTAACATGACTTGATGAGCAAAAAAGCTCTAAAACATGAAAATCTGTCTTCTGCATTGCAAATAACATTTCATTTCACAAGAAAGAAACATATTTCATGTACTTGAGCTTAACTCTTAAAATTGCATTTAGCAACTTTCTCTCACTGAGAAAGAAGCTTTTCAGCATCCGTGGCCTTGAATTCTCTTAATTTGCTTAGTTGCACTAAACACAGCATTAGTGTTCTTAGAAGCTCTAAACTAGTGATTCTGTGCATGGAAGCTCTAACATGACTTTCTCTGGAAAAAAGTTCTAACACATGAAAATCTGTCTTCTGCATTGCAAATAACATTTCATTTCATGCGAAAGAAACATCTTTAATGTACTTGAGCTTTACTCTTAAAATTGCATTTAGCAACTTTCTCACTGAGAAAGAATCTTTTCAGCATCCGTGGCCTTGCATTCTCTTCATTTGCTTAGTTGCACTAAACACAGCATTAGTGTTCTTAGAAGCTCTAAACTAGTGATTCTGTGCATGGAAGCTCTAACATGACTTTCTCTGCAAGAAAGCTCTAACACATGAAAATCTGTCTTCTGCATTGCAAATAACATTTCATTTCATGAGAAAGAAACATATTTCATGTACTTGAGCTTAACTCCTAAAATTGCATTTAGCAACTATCTCTCACTGAGAAAGAAGCTTTTCAGCATCCGTGGCCTTGCATTCTCTTCATTTGCTTAGTTGCACTAAACACAGCATTAGTGTTCTTAGAAGCTCTAAACTAGTGATTCTGTGCATGGAAGCTCTAACATGACTTTCTCTGGAAAAAAGTTCTAACACATGAAAATCTGTCTTATGAAATGAAATGATATTTGCAATGCAGGAGAAAGAAACATCTTTCATGTACTTGAACTTTACTCTTAAAATTGCATTTAGCAACTTTCTCTCACTAAGAAAGAAGCTTTTCAACATCCGTGGCCTTGCATTCTCTTCATATGCTTAGTTACACTAAACACAGCATTAGTGTTCTTTGAAGCTCTAAATTATTGATCCTGTGCATTGAAGCTCTAACATGACTTTCTCTGCAAGAAAGCTCTAACACATGAAAATATGTCTTCTGCATAGCAAATAACATTTCATTTCATGAGAAAGAAACATATTTCATGTACTTGAGCTTAACTCCTAAAATTGCATTTAGCAACTTTCTCTCACTGAGAAAGAAGCTTTTCAGCATCCGTGGCCCTGCATTCTCTTCATATGCTTAGTTACACTAAACACAGCATTAATGTTCTTTGAAGCTCTAAATTATTGATTCTGTGCATTGAAGCTCTAACATGACTTTCTCTGCAAAAAAGCTCTAACACATGAAAATCTGTCTTCTGCATTGCAAATAACATTTCATTTCATGAGAAAGAAACATATTTCATGTACTTGAGTTTAACTCTTAAAATTGCATTTAGCAACTTTCTCTCACTGAGTAAGAAGCTTTTCAGCATCCATGGCCTTGCATTCTTTTCATTTGCTTAGTTGCACTAAACAAAGCATTAGTTGCACTAAACACAGCATTAGTGTTCTTAGAAGCTCTAAACTAGTGATTCTGTGCATTGAAGCTCTAACATGACTTGATGAGCAAAAAAGCTCTAACACATGAAACTCTGTCTTATGAAATGAAATGTTATTTGCAATGCAGGAGAAAGAAACATCTTTCATGTACTTGAACTTTACTCTTAAAATTGCATTTAGCAACTTTCTCTCACTGAGAAAGAAGCTTTTCAGCATCCGTGGCCTTGCATTCTCTACATTTGTTTAGTTGCACTAAACACAGCATTAGTGTTCTTAGAAGCTCTAAACTAGTGATTCTGTGCATTGAAGCTCTAACATGACTTGCTCTGCAAGAAAGCTCTAACACATGAAAATCTATCTTCTGCATTGCAAATAACAATTCATTTCACAAGAAAGAAACATCTTTCATGTACTTTTGCTTTACTCTTAAAATTGCATTAAGCAACTTTCTCTCACTGATAAAGAAGCTTTTCAGCATCTGTGGCCTTGAATTCTCTTCATTTGCTTAGTTGCACTAAACACAGCATTAGTGTTCTTAGAAGCTCTAAACTAGTGATTCTGTGCATTGAAGCTCTAACATGACTTGATGAGCAAAAAAGCTCTAACACATGAAACTCTGTCTTATGAAATTAAATGATATTTGCAATGCAGGAGAAAGAAACATCTTTCATGTACTTGAACTTTACTCTTAAAATTGCATTTAGCAACTTTCTCTCACTAAGAAAGAAGCTTTTCAACATCCGTGGCCTTGCATTCTCTTCATATGCTTAGTTACACTAAACACAGCATTAGTGTTCTTAGAAGCTCTAAACTAGTGATTCTGTGCATGGAAGCTCTAACATGACTTTCTCTGCAAGAAAGCTCTAACACATGAAAATCTGTCTTCTGCATTGCAAATAATATTTCATTTCACGAGAAAGAAACATATTTCATGTACTTGAGCTTAACTCCTAAAATTGCATTTAGCAACTTTCTCTCATGGAGAAAGAAGCTTTTCAGCATCCGTGGCCTTGCATTCTCTTCATATGTTTAGTTACACTAAACACAGCATTAGTGTTCTTAGAAGCTCTAAACTAGTGATTCTGTGCATGGAAGCTCTAACATGACTTTCTCTCCAAGAAAGCTCTAACACATGAAATTCTGTCTTCTGCATTGCAAATAACATTTCATTTCATGAGAAAGAAACATATTTCATGTACTTGAGTTAAACTCTTAAAATTGCATTTAGCAACTTTCTCTCACTGAGAAAGAAGCTTTTCAGCATCCGTGGCCTTGAATTCTCTTCATTTGCTTAGTTGCACTAAACTCAGCATTAGTGTTCTTAGAAGCTAAACTAGTGATTCTGTGCATGGAAGCTCTAACATGACTTTCTCTGCAAAAAAGCTCTAACACATGAAAATCTGTCTTCTGCATTGCAAATAACATTTCATTTCATGAGAAAGAAACATCTTTCATGTACTTGAGCTTTACTCTTAAAATTGCATTTAGCAACTTTCTCACTGAGAAAGAAGCTTTTCAGCATCCGTGGCCTTGCATTCTCTTCATTTGCTTAGTTGCACTAAACACAGCATTAGTGTTCTTAGAAGCTCTAAACTAGTGATTCTGTGCATGGAAGCTCTAACATGACTTTCTCTGCAAGAAAGCTCTAACACATGAAAATCTGTCTTCTGCATTGCAAATAACATTTCATTTCATGAGAAAGAAACATATTTCATGTACTTGAGCTTAACTCCTAAAATTGCATTTAGCAACTTTCTCTCACTGAGAAAGAAGCTTTTCAGCATCCGTGGCCTTGCATTCTCTTCATTTGCTTAGTTGCACTAAACACAGCATTAGTGTTCTTAGAAGCTCTAAACTAGTGATTCTGTGCATGGAAGCTCTAACATGACTTTCTCTGCAAAAAAGCTCTAACACATGAAAATCTGTCTTCTGAATGAAATGATATTTGCAATGCAGGAGAAAGAAACATCTTTCATGTACTTGAACTTTACTCTTAAAATTGCATTTAGCAACTTTCTCTCACTGAGAAAGAAGCTTTTCAGCATCCGTGGCCTTGCATTCTCTTCATATGCTTAGTTACACTAAACACAGCATTAGTGTTCTTTGAAGCTCTAAATTATTGATTCTGTGCATTGAAGCTCTAACATGACTTTCTCTGCAAGAAAGCTCTAACACATGAAAATCTGTCTTCTGCATAGCAAATAACATTTCATTTCATGAGAAAGAAACATATTTCATGTACTTGAGCTTAACTCTAAAATTGCATTTAGCAACTTTCTCTCACTGAGAAAGAAGCTTTTCAGCATCCGTGGCCTTGCATTCTCTTCATATGCTTAGTTACACTAAACACAGCATTAATGTTCTTTGAAGCTCTAAATTATTGATTCTGTGCATTGAAGCTCTAACATGACTTTCTCTGCAAAAAAGCTCTAACACATGAAAATCTGTCTTCTGCATTGCAAATAACATTTCATTTCATGAGAAAGAAACATATTTCATGTACTTGAGTTTAACTCTTAAAATTGCATTTAGCAACTTTCTCTCACTGAGTAAGAAGCTTTTCAGCATCCATGGCCTTGCATTCTTTTCATTTGCTTAGTTGCACTAAACAAAGCATTAGTTGCACTAAACACAGCATTAGTGTTCTTAGAAGCTCTAAACTAGTGATTCTGTGCATTGAAGCTCTAACATGACTTGATGAGCAAAAAAGCTCTAACACATGAAAATCTGTCTTCTGAAATGAAATTTATTTGCAATGCAGGAGAAAGAAACATCTTTCATGTACTTGAACTTTACTCTTAAAATTGCATTTAGCAACTTTCTCTCACTGAGAAAGAAGCTTTTCAGCATCCGTGGCCTTGCATTCTCTTCATTTGTTTAGTTGCACTAAACACAGCATTAGTGTTCTTAGAAGCTCTAAACTAGTGATTCTGTGCATTGAAGCTCTAACATGACTTGCTCTGCAAGAAAGCTCTAACACATGAAAATCTGTCTTCTGCATTGCAAATAACAATTCATTTCACAAGAAAGAAACATCTTTCATGTACTTTTGCTTTACTCTTAAAATTGCATTAAGCAACTTTCTCTCACTGATAAAGAAGCTTTTCAGCATCTGTGGCCTTGAATTCTCTTCATTTGCTTAGTTGCACTAAACACAGCATTAGTGTTCTTAGAAGCTCTAAACTAGTGATTCTGTGCATTGAAGCTCTAACATGACTTGATGAGCAAAAAAGCTCTAACACATGAAAATCTGTCTTATGAAATTAAATGATATTTGCAATGCAGGAGAAAGAAACATCTTTCATGTACTTGAACTTTACTCTTAAAATTGCATTTAGCAACTTTCTCTCACTAAGAAAGAAGCTTTTCAACATCCGTGGCCTTGCATTCTCTTCATATGCTTAGTTACACTAAACACAGCATTAGTGTTCTTAGAAGCTCTAAACTAGTGATTCTGTGCATGGAAGCTCTAACATGACTTTCTCTGCAAGAAAGCTCTAACACATGAAAATCTGTCTTCTGCATTGCAAATAACATTTCATTTCATGAGAAAGAAACATATTTCATGTACTTGAGCTTAACTCCTAAAATTGCATTTAGCAACTTTCTCTCATGAGAAAGAAGCTTTTCAGCATCCGTGGCCTTGCATTCTCTTCATATGTTTAGTTGCACTAAACACAGCATTAGTGTTCTTAGAAGCTCTAAACTAGTGATTCTGTGCATGGAAGCTCTAACATGACTTTCTCTGCAAGAAAGCTCTAACACATGAAAATCTGTCTTCTGCATTGCAAATAACATTTCATTTCATGAGAAAGAAACATATTTCATGTACTTGAGTTAACTCTTAAAATTGCATTTAGCAACTTTCTCTCACTGAGAAAGAAGCTTTTCAGCATCCGTGGCCTTGATTCTCTTCATTTGCTTAGTTGCACTAAACACAGCATTAGTGTTCTTAGAAGCTAAACTAGTGATTCTGTGCATGGAAGCTCTAACATGACTTTCTCTCCAAGAAAGCTTTAACACATGAAAATCTGTCTTCTGCATTGCAAATAACATTTCATTTCATTAGAAAGAAACATATTTCATGTACTTGAGCTTAACTCCTAAAATTGCATTTAGCAACTTTCTCTCACTGAGAAAGAAGCTTTTCAGCATCCTGGCCTTGCATTCTCTTCATATGCTTAGTTACACTAAACACAGCATTAGTGTTCTTTGAAGCTCTAAATTATTGATTCTGTGCATTGAAGCTCTAACATGACTTGCTCTGCAAGAAAGCTCTAACACATGAAAATCTGTCTTCTGCATTGCAAATAACATTTAATTTCATGAGAAAGAAACATCTTTCATGTACTTGAGCTTTACTCTTAAAATTGCTTTTAGCAACTTTCTCTCACTGAGAAAGAAGCTTTTCAGCATCCGTGGCCTTGAATTCTCTTCATATGCTTAGTTACACTAAACACAGCATTAGTGTTTTTTGAAGCTCTAAATTATTGATTCTGTGCATGGAAGCTCTAACATGACTTGCTCTGCAAGAAAGCTCTAACACATGAAAATATGTCTTCTGCATTGCAAATAACATTTCATTTCATGAGAAAGAAACATATTTCATGTACTTGAGTTTAACTCTTAAAATTGCATTTAGCAACTTTCTCTCACTGAGAAAGAAGCTTTTCAGCATCCGTGGCCTTGAATTCTCTTCATTTGCTTAGTTGCACTAAACACAGCATTAGTGTTCTTAGAAGCTCTAAACTAGTGATTCTGTGCATGGAAGCTCTAACATGACTTTCTCTGCAAGAAAGCTCTAACACATGAAAATCTGTCTTCTGCATTGCAAATAACATTTCATTTCATGAGAAAGAAACATATTTCATGTACTTGAGCTTAACTCCTAAAATTGCATTTAGCAACTTTCTCTCACTGAGAAAGAAGCTTTTCAGCATCCGTGGCCTTGCATTCTCTTCATTTGCTTATTTGCACTAAACACAGCATTAGTGTTCTTAGAAGCTCTAAACTAGTGATTCTGTGCATGGAAGCTCTAACATGACTTTCTCTGCAAAAAAGCTCTAACACATGAAAATCTGTCTTATGAAATGAAATGATATTTGCAATGCAGGAGAAAGAAACATCTTTCATGTACTTGAACTTTACTCTTAAAATTGCATTTAGCAACTTTCTCTCACTAAGAAAGAAGCTTTTCAACATCCGTGGCCTTGCATTCTCTTCATATGCTTAGTTACACTAAACACAGCATTAGTGTTCTTAGAAGCTCTAAATTAGTGATTCTGTGCATTGAAGCTCTAACATGACTTTCTCTGCAAGAAAGCTCTAACACATGAAAATCTGTCTTCTGCATTGCAAATAACATTTCATTTCATGAGAAAGAAACATATTTCATGTACTTGAGCTTAACTCCTAAAATTGCATTTAGCAACTTTCTCTCACTGAGAAAGAAGCTTTTCAGCATCCGTGGCCTTGCATTCTCTTCATATGCTTAGTTACACTAAACACAGCATTATGTTCTTTGAAGCTCTAAATTATTGATTCTGTGCATTGAAGCTCTAACATGACTTTCTCTGCAAAAAAGCTCTAACACATGAAAATCTGTCTTCTGCATTGCAAATAACATTTCATTTCATGAGAAAGAAACATATTTCATGTACTTGAGTTTAACTCTTAAAATTGCATTTAGCAACTTTCTCTCACTGAGAAAGAAGCTTTTCAGCATCCATGGCCTTGCATTCTTTTCATTTGCTTAGTTGCACTAAACACAGCATTAGTTGCACTAAACACAGCATTAGTGTTCTTAGAAGCTCTAAACTAGTGATTCTGTGCATTGAAGCTCTAACATGACTTGATGAGCAAAAAAGCTCTAACACATGAAACTCTGTCTTATGAAATTAAATGATATTTGCAATGCAGGAGAAAGAAACATCTTTCATGTACTTGAACTTTACTCTTAAAATTGCATTTAGCAACTTTCTCTCACTGAGAAAGAAGCTTTTCAGCATCCGTGGCCTTGCATTCTCTTCATATGCTTAGTTGCACTAAACACAGCATTAGTGTTCTTAGAAGCTCTAAACTAGTGATTCTGTGCATGGAAGCTCTAACATGACTTTCTCTGCAAGAAAGCTCTAACACATGAAAATCTGTCTTCTGCATTGCAAATAACATTTAATTTCATGAGAAAGAAACATCTTTAATGTACTTGAGCTTTACTCTTAAAATTGCATTTAGCAACTTTCTCACTGAGAAAGAATCTTTTCAGCATCCGTGGCCTTGCATTCTCTTCATTTGCTTAGTTGCACTGAACATAGCATTAAGGTTCTTAGAAGCTCTAAACTAGTGATTCTGTGCATTGAAGCTCTAACATGACTTGATGAGCAAAAAAGCTCTAAAACATGAAAATCTGTCTTCTGCATTGCAAATAACATTTCATTTCACAAGAAAGAAACATATTTCATGTACTTGAGCTTAACTCTTAAAATTGCATTTAGCAACTTTCTCTCACTGAGAAAGAAGCTTTTCAGCATTCGTGGCCTTGAATTCTCTTTATTTGCTTAGTTGCACTAAACACAGCATTAGTGTTCTTAGAAGCTCTAAACTAGTGATTCTGTGCATGGAAGCTCTAACATGACTTTCTCTGCAAAAAAGCTCTAACACATGAAAATCTGTCTTCTGCATTGCAAATAACATTTCATTTCATGAGAAAGAAACATCTTTCATGTACTTGAGCTTTACTCTTAAAATTGCATTTAGCAACTTTCTCACTGAGAAAGAAGCTTTTCAGCATCCGTGGCCTTGCATTCTCTTCATTTGCTTAGTTGCACTAAACACAGCATTAGTGTTCTTAGAAGCTCTAAACTAGTGATTCTGTGCATTGAAGCTCTAACATGACTTGATGAGCAAAAAAGCTCTAAAACATGAAAATCTGTCTTCTGCATTGCAAATAACATTTCATTTCATGAGAAAGAAACATATTTCATGTACTTGAGTTTAACTCTTAAAATTGCATTTAGCAACTTTCTCTCATTGAGTAAGAAGCTTTTCAGCATCCATGGTCTTGCATTCTTTTCATTTGCTTAGTTGCACTAAACACAGCATTAGTTGCACTAAACACAGCATTAGTGTTCTTAGAAGCTCTAAACTAGTGATTCTGTGCATTGAAGCTCTAACATGACTTGAGCAAAAAAGCTCTAACACATGAAACTCTGTCTTATGAAATGAAATGATATTTGCAATGCAGGAGAAAGAAACATATTTCAAGTACTTGAACTTTACTCTTAAAATTGCATTTAGCAACTTTCTCTCACTAAGAAAGAAGCTTTTCAACATCCGTGGCCTTGCATTCTCTTCATATGCTTAGTTACACTAAACACAGCATTAGTGTTCTTTGAAGCTCTAAATTATTGATTCTGTGCATTGAAGCTCTAACATGACTTGCTCTGCAAAAAAGCTCTAACACATGAAAATCTGTCTTCTGCATTGCAAATAACATTTAATTTCATGAGAAAGAAAAATCTTTCATGTACTTGAGCTTAACTCTTAAAATTGCATTTTGCAACTTTCTCTCACTGAGTAAGATGCTTTTCAGCATCCATGGCCTTGCATTCTTTTCATTTGCTTAGTTGCACTAAACACAGCATTATTGTTCTTAGAAGCTCTAAACTAGTGATTCTGTGCATGGAAGCTCTAACATGACTTTCTCTGCAAGAAAGCTCTAACACATGAAAATCTGTCTTCTGCATTGCAAATAACATTTCATTTCATGAGAAAGAAACATATTTCATGTACTTGAGCTTAACTCCTAAAATTGCATTTAGCAACTTTCTCTCACTGAGAAAGAAGCTTTTCAGCATCCGTGGCCTTGCATTCTCTTCATATGCTTAGTTACACTAAACACAGCATTAATGTTCTTTGAAGCTCTAAATGATTGATTCTGTGCATTGAAGCTCTAACATGACTTTCTCTGCAAAAAAGCTCTAACACATGAAAATCTGTCTTCTGCATTGCAAATAACATTTCATTTCATGAGAAAGAAACATATTTCATGTACTTGAGTTTAACTCTTAAAATTGCATTTAGCAACTTTCTCTCACTGAGTAAGAAGCTTTTCAGCATCCATGGCCTTGCATTCTTTTCATTTGCTTAGTTGCACTAAACACAGCATTAGTTGCACTAAACACAGCATTAGTGTTCTTAGAAGCTCTAAACTAGTGATTCTGTGCATTGAAGCTCTAACATGACTTGATGAGCAAAAAAGCTCTAACACATGAAACTCTGTCTTATGAAATTAAATGATATTTGTAATGCAGTAGAAAGAAATATCTTTCATGTACTTGAACTTTACTCTAAAAATTGCATTTAGCAACTTTCTCTCACTAAGAAAGAAGCTTTTCAACATCCGTGGACTTGCATTTTCTTCATATGCTTAGTTACACTAAACACAGCATTAGTGTTCTTAGAAGCTCTAAACTAGTGATTCTGTGCATGGAAGCTCTAACATGACTTTCTCTGCAAGAAAGCTCTAACACATGAAAATCTGTCTTCTGCATTGCAAATAACATTTCATTTCATGAGAAAGAAACATATTTCATGTACTTGAGCTTATCTCCTAAAATTGCATTTAGCAACTTTCTCTCACTGAGAAAGAAGCTTTTCAGCATCCGTGGCCTTGCATTCTCTTCATATGCTTAGTTACACTAAACACAGCATTAGTGTTCTTAGAAGCTCTAAACTAGTGATTCTGTGCATTGAAGCTCTAACATGACTTGATGAGCAAAAAAGCTCTAAAACATGAAAATCTGTCTTCTGCATTGCAAATAACATTTAATTTCACAAGAAAGAAACATATTTCATGTACTTGAGCTTAACTCTTAAAATTGCATTTAGCAACTTTCTCTCACTGAGAAAGAATCTTTTCAGCATCCGTGGCCTTGCATTCTCTTCATTTGCTTAGTTGTACTAAACACAGCATTAGTATTCTTAGAAGCTCTAAACTAGTGATTCTGTGCATTGAAGCTCTAACATGACTTGCTCTGCAAGAAAGCTCTAACACATGAAAATCTGTCTTCTGAATTGCAAATAACAATTAATTTCACAAGAAAGAAACATCTTTCATATACTTTTGCTTTACTCTTAAAATTGCATTAAGCAACTTTCTCTCACTGATAAAGAAGCTTTTCAGCATCTGTGGCCTTGAATTCTTTTCATTTGCTTAGTTGCACTAAACACAGCATTAGTGTTCTTAGAAGCTCTAAACTAGTGATTCTGTGCATGGAAGCTCTAACATGACGTGCTCTGCAAGAAAGCTCTAACAGATGAAAATCTGTCTTCTGCATTGCAAATAACATTTCATTTCATGAGAAAGAAACATATTTCATGTACTTGAGTTTAACTCTTAAAATTGAATTTAGCAACTTTCTCTCACTGAGAAAGAAGCTTTTCAGCATCCGTGGCCTTGCATTCTTTTCATTTGCTTAGTTGCACTAAACAGCATTAGTGTTCTTAGAAGCTCTAAACTAGTGATTCTGTGCATAGAAGCTCTAACATGACTTTCTCTGCAAGAAAGCTCTAACACAAGAAAATCTGTCTTCTGCATTGCAAATAACATTTCATTTCATGAGAAAGAAACATATTTCATGTACTTGAGTTTAACTCTTAAAATTGCATTTAGCAACCTTCTCTCACTGAGAAAGAAGCTTTTCAGCATCCATGGCCTTGCATTCTCTTCATTTGTTTAGTTTCACTAAACACAGCATTAGTGTTCTTAGAAGCTCTAAACTAGTGATTCTGTGCATTGAAGCTCTAACATGACTTGCTCTGCAAGAAAGCTCTAACACATGAAAATCTGTCTTATGAAATGAAATTATATTTGCAATGCAGGAGAAAGAAACATCTTTCATGTACTTGAACTTTACTCTTAAAATTGCATTTAGCAACTTTCTCTCACTGAGAAAGAAGCTTTTCAGCATCCGTGGCCTTGCATTCTCTTCATATGCTTAGTTACACTAAACACAGCATTAGTGTTCTTTGAAGCTCTAAATTATTGATTCTGTGCATTGAAGCTCCAACATGACTTGCTGTGCAAAAAATGCTCTAATACGTGAAAATCTGCCTTCTGCATTGCAAATAACATTTAATTTCATGAGAAAGAAAAATCTTTCATATACTTGAGCTTAACTCTTATAATTGCATTTAGCAACTTTCTCTCACTAAGAAAGAAGCTTTTCAGCATCCATGGACTTGCATTCTCTTCATATGCTTAGTTACACTAAACACAGCATTAGTGTTCTTAGAAGCTCTAAACTAGTGATTCTGTGCATGGAAGCTCTAACATGACTTTCTCTACAAGAAAGCTCTAACACATGAAAATCTGTCTTCTGCATTGCAAATAACATTTCATTTCATGAGAAAGAAACATATTTCATGTACTTGAGTTTAACTCTTAAAATTGCATTTAGCAACCTTCTCTCACTGAGAAAGAAGCTTTTCAGCATCCATGGCCTTGCATTCTCTTCATTTGTTTAGTTTCACTAAACACAGCATTAGTGTTCTTAGAAGCTCTAAACTAGTGATTCTGTGCATTGAAGCTCTAACATGACTTGCTCTGCAAGAAAGCTCTAACACATGAAAATCTGTCTTATGAAATGAAATTATATTTGCAATGCAGGAGAAAGAAACATCTTTCATGTACTTGAACTTTACTCTTAAAATTGCATTTAGCAACTTTCACTCACTAAGAAAGAAGCTTTTCAACAACCGTGGCGTTGCATTCTCTTCATATGCTTAGTTACACTAAACACAGCATGAGTGTTCTTTGAAGCTCTAAATTATTGATTCTGTGCATTGAAGCTCCAACATGACTTGCTGTGCAAAAAATGCTCTAATACGTGAAAATCTGTCTTCTGCATTGCAAATAACATTTAATTTCATGAGAAAGAAAAATCTTTCATATACTTGAGCTTAACTCTTATAATTGCATTTAGCAACTTTCTCTCACTAAGAAAGAAGCTTTTCAGCATCCATGGACTTGCATTCTCTTCATATGCTTAGTTACACTAAACACAGCATTAGTGTTCTTAGAAGCTCTAAACTAGTGATTCTGTGCATGGAAGCTGTAGAATATCAGAGACTAACTCAGACAAAATTTCAGATGCGATCAGAACATTGAAACCTGAGGAGCTAACATTCCAGAGAGAGACCAAGGAAACGTCATAAATCAGATTCCTAGCTCAGCCCGTCTGAAGCAAGCAAACTAACCAACTCATTCACAGAACGGCTTGCAACATTAAAACAAAAGAACACTTATTGATAATTCCAATTCATTAAAGAGACTGTCAAATTTGGGGCAAGTAATCAAGATTAATGGTCACCAGATGACCATCACATGGGTTCCACGCTGGAAAACCACAGAAACAGACTTGTTTAGATGGACTACCCCCACACAAGACAAAGGACCACACGGGAATTCCTTTGTCACAGAGACTCTTCTCCATATGCTACAAAAATCATCTTAAAGGGACTTAGGAATTATTTCTCTGCATAGAAATAACCATATCCTGTATGTAACCCACACAATTAGACTATCATGTTTCAATCAAATATTATGTATGTCTTTTTAATCATTATTGAATAGCTGAAGGATTAATATTCATGTTTGGTATGTGTGAGTGTGAAAAATCATGCTTTAAACGTTTCTTCCAATCAATTCTTTGTCAAATGTATCATAGTCTTGTTATAAGATCACATCCAAAAAGTATACTTGGCAAGAGCCTGGAAAATTCGGACCAGATAACATAACATGATTTATGATTGGGGGCAGAAACAAAGCAACACCCCGAGCCAGAACAGTATCTAATTGGTCAAGACAAGCATTAGGAGGTGTCCACAAGCAGAGTTTAAAACCTCAGGACACCCTCAAACGCTCTCTTGCTCTTAAAACTCTCTTGCTCTTAAAATTCTCTTGCTCTTAAAATCTCTTACTCTTCTTAAAATGCTATTTGTCCTCTCTAAAACTCTTCTCTTTTGCCACACGTGTTGATGCTGCTCTTTGAGCGCCACGTGCTCTGGCCTAGCGGCCAGTTGTGACCATGATGAGAAGAAATACCACCTAGTCTCTTTACATCCGTGTATTCTTTTATTTTAGTTTCATTTCTTTCCGTTGAGTTTCGTGTTCAAAAGTTAAGTTTGCCGCAAAGTCCAGCACCGACTGCACCCGCTTCAAACTTCAACTAGCAACGGACTCGGACCATTCGTCAGCCAACGCCCAAGACGTCACTACGAAAGACCACTGAACTGTCAGCCAACCAACCAGCAACCTGGGAAACCCCCTTTCATGCAATGAAGATGACAGAAGGGAATCCCGTAACACAAAGGCAAAGCAAGTAAAACAACTCCAGACTTTTAGCTGAATTGGTGCATTTAACACAAATTTTAGACTTATTGAGAAACTCAAAGCGAGGTTTAAATAAGTGATTGATGGTTGTTAAGGTCTATGCAATTGCACATATTGCTATAAACTTGGGATTTCATATTTTCATTCTCTTAAACTCACCTTTCCTTACTTTCTCTCTTCTGCAACGTGTGAATGTGTGAATGCGTGTGTTCATGTGTTAGATTAGTTTAATGTCTTAGATTGATCAAATAAAGCCTTGTTTATATTGAAAAGAGAAGTATCTTGTGTTTTGTGCTCATAAGTTAATGTCTTAATCTGCCGATTTGTGCTACTGTGCTATTTAATAGTGTTTTCACTATATTTTGGATTTTAGTATCCAGTGCAGTTTGTTATACGGCTTGTTCAGTGAATCGCCGTGAAACAGTGAATCTGTTCAAATTCCCTATACAATCATTAATGATTCCCTTTGAGCTAAATTGACCTGTTTCCCTTTAAATTATATATTAATATTACGTTTCAACGTTACATTGGTGGAGGATGCGGGCAGATAAATCTAAATTGTGAGCATAAACCGAGTTATTTAATCTTTTCTATTGCCGCGGATGAGAGACTCTTCTGAGCGGAGACTATAGTGTGTGCGTGTGACGTCAGCTGCGCGCGCCCCGCTTGTTTGAATGAATGAGCATAGAGAAGTCTGTAACTGGAGCAAAGATTTTCTCAAACTGCAGTAAGTGAACTTAGTTATCTGAGATCGTACGATAAGGTATAAATTGAGCGTGTTCCTCTTTTCTGTAATACCTTGTGTTAAAGCTGAATTGATGCCCTGCGAGTTCCAGATCATTCAATAGCTATAACGTTACTCTCGAATCTCAATTAACTGTTACTGAACGAGCTAAACTGCAGCGAGTAAACGGGAATAAATCGGTGTATAATAGTTTTGAGCGTGTTCCTCAAATCTATTTATCAAAGCCTTCTTTTTCATAGTTTGATTAAGTGCGTGTTCCACTGTAAAATCATCTATGCTATTTGCCTCCCTGGGTAAACATTACAGAATAATGCTTGCCTGTAATGTTACACTGTTCACTAACTTAAGTTAATTTAATCTCGCGCAACACTGAGCGTGTCCGAGAGATTTGAACGGGAGTTTGAGCTTGATCAAATAAAGTTTAACTTGAACCAACAGCGAAGAAAACCTGTTGTGTTTACGTGGCTAGAGAAACTGGCACGGGCTTTTATGATCGTTATCACCGTTTCCCTCAACCGCAGCACCAAGCTGCTATTTGAATAAAGTTTAATCAAACTCTGAACGAACGGAGAATTTAAGTGCCACATCGCAGAGCCAACTACAAGCGGTGTTGTTATTTGTACAGTGTTGAGATGCGCTTACATTTCATGTAACATACGTTAACTGTACTTGCAATGCAAAGATGCTAACTTAGTCTACTAGAGTTTGTTTTGGTTGCCACAGTGACGATAGTGACACGGAAGTCTTAACCTACTTCCGGAGCAACTTTGAACTGAGCACTTCGACGCTACTGTAAACAAAACTCCATGCTGTTGCTAAGCTAATGAAAAGGTTGTGTTTACAGTGAAGTATATGCTAAAGGCATTATCCTCAAAGGTTAGCCGTTAGCATTGAAATCCAGTGGTTGAATATAGTGTGTGTTTGAAAAAGCTAAAGTGGTTTAACCCTTTAAACATCTCAACTAATACACTTGTTGGTCTTTCTCTTTCTTATTTCTCTAATTTCTCACTTCTTACCACTTATTTGTATTTTTACTAGGAAGGGAAATACGAGTACACAATTATTAATTGTGCCAAATTTTAATTAAAACATTAAATTTATTTGGAATCATTCAAATTTCCCCTCAGGTCATTTCATATGATCATTACTTCTAGTATTCTCTTCTGGGTCCAATCATTTTAGGAACAAATAAGTCTTGAACTTGGAAAGTTTAAGTAAACTTATTCTACCTAATTGATTTATTACCCATATTATTAGATTCTATTCGGACTTAGATTCACTCATTACTTTATTGCGTTTTACCCCTTCGTTCTTCCTGTTTTTGTTATAAACTTAGCCACTATTTTTATTTACTGATTTCCTCCTTTATTTAATTAAAGTTTTTTTTGTTTATTTTACCATTTATTACCTTTTTATTTTACTTGTGCTTACCATCGTCTTTCCTTTGTGTATCCTAGCTTGGGAACGACCTGAGCCTTAATAGGAGACATTGTTATCCCTTACTACGAGTTCAAATAAATTAAAGAGACAAATCTCTTTCACACAAAATTTATTTTTGTTGATAGTTGTGTAACAACTGAAAACAATACACTACTCGTAGTCAGGCATAACTGCTTGCTAGTGGACCTGATCCACTCAACTTGCTGTTTTTTTTTTTTCTCTTCTCTCCTGTTCTATCTTGCTTTCTTTCCTCTTCACTTGTCACATTTGTAGGGACCTGGCTGTAAGAACCATCAATCAATTCTAAGTGAATGAGATACACAATCTTGTAAAAAAAAAAAAGATGACTCATCTTTATGAATTTGATTGTAATAAAACCCTCTTTCGTTCTTCCTAGCCTCCCCACATTTGAAAACGCAATCCAAATTTTAACATCTCATCCAAATGCTGAGATCAATTTAATAGGAAAGTTTTGAGCAATCGTTGCCTTCGCAGCCTCCCAGGTGAGCGGTCCAACTGTAAGGTGTACGGTTGTCAATCCAGTCAGACTAAGGAAAGAGATATAAAAAATATTATTATATTCATTTGTCTAAAACAGAGATTTAATAATATTGTTTGCCTCCTTGATGATAACATTTTAATTGAAAGAAAAAAAAAAAGAATTTTCTTCATTGAAAAAAAAGGGAATTGTTTCTTTTAATTGAATTTGTTTTCACCTGTTTCTCTCTTTTCCCTCTTCCTCATTAGAGTGACGAAGTCTTCACATCTCTAGTCTACCTAGATACCCTGAGACCAACACAGTCATCACCACATTTCACTAGTGGTTCAAAATCACTGACACAACACTTAGTTGTCGCACCACACATAGGCTTGTATTCCACACAGATCTGTGTCAGTCTCTCTTCTCCCCAGCGTGCCAACATGCCGCAGACTGCAGACCACTTTGCCCAAGGGGAAGATGTGAACACTTGGCTGAGAGGCACGACAGACAGCCTCACCCCCAAGACGTTTGAACTGTTATTATTTTTAATAATAATCCTAATTCTGAGAAGATTCCTGACACAAGATTCAAGCCAGAACAACAACCACGAGGAGCTAGTCAAAATCACCAGCTCCCTAAGCTATGCCTTCACAACCCAGCTGAAACTGAGCGACAAGCACGTCACCCACCTGCAAGAGGAACTGACACGTGCTCAACGCCGCATAGACAAGCTGGAAGTGAAAGTTCAAGATCAACTCCAAGCACCCAACGAGAGGGAGCAGGAAACAACGGAACAAGTTAAGGAGCTACAAGCAACCCTGACAGCAGCTCAGCTCGATCAACAACATGCAAAGGCTGCCCAGGAAGACCTGGTAAACAGACTCCAGTATGCCGAACAGCTACTAGAGAAAGCCAAGAATGACATCAGTGACAAGAATGCTGAAATCGGTGCCTTGAAAGACCACCTTGAAAGGTACAGAACGGAAATAGACAATCTGACCCAACAGCTAGACGATAACAACGATCAGCTCTACATGGTCAGAAAAGAACTGAAACATGCTTATGAGCAGAAACAAGAGCCAAGCGAGAGAAACATCACTCAGCCTCACCTCTGCTGAACAGAGCAGAGCCCCACATCCAAGAACTGGTATACATCGAAAGAAGTGAAGGGCCACAACCCAAAACCTCAACTGCCTTCGCTACAGAACTCTTTCCTGTAAATGAAAGAAAACCTCCCATCCAAGCAGACCTCAGAGCTGCACATGGGATGACCATCAAAGACCTCGACAAGCTGTCTAAGAACATCAGCAAGTTCAACCCGAACTCCACAGAGGGCCACACCATCCAGGCCCATCTGCAAGATATTGACTTTTATCTAGAAATGAGACCTCATGTGACTGACAGAGACAGGTTATACCTCCTTAGAGCCACGTCCAGTTCCGAGGTACGAAACTTCCTAGATCGACAGCCCAGTCGAACGAAGTCAGACTACCAGCTACTTCGTGAGGTCCTGATTAAAGAGTTTTCCGACCCTGACTCGGAAAATGGACTGTTAACTGCCTTAGAAACCAAACAAGGTCGACAAGAGGCTCCACAAGCTTACTACAACCGACTCCGACAAGCCTACTTTGGTGCACACAATGAACCTGACCTTGAAGAGGATGTGAACTTCAAAAGCCTCTTCCTTAGAAATCTGCACCCTGGAGTCAGCCACCATCTAGGCGTCATGGCCTGTCCACGCTCCATGACCATCCAACAGTTGCGTGACCTAACACAGAAGGCCTACAACAAGCAGAAGATGGCCTCAAAGAAAGGTAACAAAACATCTACACTCTTGAACTCTGTCAACAAAGACTCAAGCCTTGCACTGGACGACACCCAGTTGCATCACAACACCAGAGTCCTCCATCAAGAGCACAGAGAACGTGACCCCCATGTCCACGACAGCTATCAGCCCAACCGCTGGAAAAATCCATGGGACCAGCCACGCTTCTCAAGAAACCCAAAAGATGAGAACAACTGGAAACCTAACCAGACATCCAAAGGTAATCGCCTGACTCATCCAAGAGCAACTCGTGTGGGTAAGCGACAACTAAACCCACCTCAGCACCACTCAGACATGCACAGTGCTGAGTATGCTCAAGAACAATACAGCTTACCGTCAGAAGACATGGAACAAGTCATGAGACAACTGAACAATTTCCTTCAAGATAAGCTGAACACGGATGACTACAAAATTGAGTCATGCTCGCTGTGACCAGCGACAGAACGGAAGGCCGGTGATCACATGGTACACCACTATATCAGAGATGACGAGCACCTGTTCAACAACCACCCAGAATGAGCAAGTCTCTCACGGCCAGCCGTTGATGAAACTGAGGTACCAGAGAACATCACCTCACTCACTCATCACTCACTAGCAAACTGCTAAATGAACTCCAACTTCAAGAACCATATTCCTGTCTGTGCAACAGTAACCACCAAAGCACAGAAGGTCAGAAAGTCTGCCACATCCAGAAGGCAGCACAAGAGGAATGCAACATAGGAGACGAAGTTTGCATCCCAGCTTCACACAGTCATGCCAAACTACCTCCGACTGTCTGCTAAAGAACTTCCTGCCTCTCTGGACTGACCCCCATTAGATCAGGGACACGCCCTCATCCAAGCCAAGGATGCAGAGAGCCCGTCTTCACTGACATACCCGAAAAGGGGGGAGACAACACAGACTGAAACAGATCTGACCACACCTACACACCTACACTACACCATTAACACACACAAAGTTACTTACACCCAGAGGTAACCACATCTACTGATAACACACTCAACAAACATATTCTTCCCACAAGTAGAATATCTAAATTTTAGCGTAACAAAGTTACATACACCACCATGAAGAAACATGCAGCTATCGTCACAATAGGTAGAACACCTGACACTAAGTTAAGGTGCATGACTCCCTAGCTGCACATGACATCCTAGCTCAACAGTAGTTGCAAACCATGCTAGGAAAACCCACAGCAGCTTTGTTTTGTTTTGTTCTTCTTTTACCTATCCTTTTCCTTACCCTCTTTCTCTAGTAGGTGAAACACCTAGACACCCTGCAAGGGTCAAAGGTCTGATATTAGGATTGACGCGCCACACCTAATATCCGCAAGCCACTCTAAACTGAATGGAAGCCAGAGAGCTCCACGCACGATAGGTCAATTCATTTCACCACAAATGATGTCATCAGAAACTAAAGGTGAACATTAAGTTAAGACAACTAAAAAGGAACAAACAAATTTAATCACAAAACTTGATCGAAGAATCGGAGTATTGAACCGAATTAGAACAACAATTTCCAAATTGAACTATTCAATTTACTAAACTATATTGACTAATTCAAATAACCGCCTGTACCTAAATAACCTGATGCCCTGCACCAGTACAGTAATGGTCATGGAAGTGTTGTCTTGGTGTTTGCTGTGTTTTTGTCTGCTTCTTCTGCCCTTGTTTTCCCAGTGCTTGCCGATGTCTCCAACTCGACACATCGCCAATCAAGGGGGGATATGTAGAATATCAGAGACTAACTCAGACAAAATTTCAGATGCGATCAGAACATTGAAACCTGAGGAGCTAACATTCCAGAGAGAGACCAAGGAAACGTCATAAATCAGATTCCTAGCTCAGCCCGTCTGAAGCAAGCAAACTAACCAACTCATTCACAGAACGGCTTGCAACATTAAAACAAAAGAACACTTATTGATAATTCCAATTCATTAAAGAGACTGTCAAATTTGGGGCAAGTAATCAAGATTAATGGTCACCAGATGACCATCACATGGGTTCCACGCTGGAAAACCACAGAAACAGACTTGTTTAGATGGACTACCCCCACACAAGACAAAGGACCACACGGGAATTCCTTTGTCACAGAGACTCTTCTCCATATGCTACAAAAATCATCTTAAAGGGACTTAGGAATTATTTCTCTGCATAGAAATAACCATATCATTATGTAACCCACAAATTAGACATCATTTTAATCAAATATTATGTATGTCTTTTTAATCATTATTGAATAGCTGAAGGATTAATATTCATGTTTGGTATGTGTGAGTGTGAAAAACATGCTTTAAACGTTTCTTCCAATCAATTCTTTTCAAATGTATCATAGTCTTGTTAAAATCACATGTATATTAAGAGCCTGGAAAATTGGACCAGATAACATAACATGATTTATGATTGGGGGCAGAAACAAAGCAACACCCCGAGCCAGAACAGTATCTAATTGGTCAAACAAGCATTAGGAGGTGTCCACAAGCGAGTTTAAAACCTCAGGACACCCTCAAACGCTCTCTTGCTCTTAAAACTCTCTTGCTCTTAAAATTCTCTTGCTCTTAAAATCTCTTACTCTTCTTAAAATGCTTTTGTCCTCTCTAAAACTCTTCTCTTTTGCCCACGTGTTGATGCTGCTCTTTGAGCGCCACGTGCTCTGGCCTAGCGGCCAGTTGTGACCATGATGAGAAAAATACCACCTAGTCTCTTTACATCCGTGTATTCTTTTATTTTAGTTTCATTTCTTTCCGTTGAGTTTCGTGTTCAAAAGTTAAGTTTGCCGCAAAGTCCAGCACCGACTGCACCCGCTTCAAACTTCAACTAGCAACGGACTCGGACCATTCGTCAGCCAACGCCCAAGACGTCACTACGAAAGACCACTGAACTGTCAGCCAACCAACCAGCAACCTGGGAAACCCCCTTTCATGCAATGAAGATGACAGAAGGGAACCCGTAACACAAAGGCAAAGCAAGTAAAACAACTCCAGACTTTTAGCTGAATTGGTGCATTTAACACAAATTTTAGACTTATTGAGAAACTCAAAGCGAGGTTTAAATAAGTGATTGATGGTTGTTAAGGTCTATGCAATTGCACATATTGCTATAAACTTGGGATTTCATATTTTCATTCTCTTAAACTCACCTTTCCTTACTTTCTCTCTTCTGCAACGTGTGAATGTGTGAATGCGTGTGTTCATGTGTTAGATTAGTTTAATGTCTTAGATTGATCAAATAAAGCCTTGTTTATATTGAAAAGAGAAGTATCTTGTGTTTTGTGCTCATAAGTTAATGTCTTAATCTGCCGATTTGTGCTACTGTGCTATTTAATAGTGTTTTCACTATATTTTGGATTTTAGTATCCAGTGCAGTTTGTTATACGGCTTGTTCAGTGAATCGCCGTGAAACAGTGAATCTGTTCAAATTCCCTATACAATCATTAATGATTCCCTTTGAGCTAAATTGACCTGTTTCCCTTTAAATTATATATTAATATTACGTTTCAACGTTACAAAGCTCTAACATGACTTTCTCTACAAGAAAGCTCTAACACATGAAAATCTGTCTTCTGCATTGCAAATAACATTTCATTTCATGAGAAAGAAACATGTTTCATGTACTTGAGCTTAACTCCTAAAATTGCATTTAGCAACTTTCTCTCACTGAGAAAGAAGCTTTTCAGCATCCGTGGCCTTGCATTCTCTTCATATGCTTAGTTGCACTAAACACAGCATTAGTGTTCTTAGAAGCTCTAAACTAGTGATTCTGTGCATGGAAGCTCTAACATGACTTTCTCTCCAAGAAAGCTCTAACACATGAAATTCTGTCTTTTGCATTGCAAATAACATTTCATTTCATGAGAAAGAAACATATTTCATGTACTTGAGTTTAACTCTTAAAATTGCATTTAGCAACTTTCTCTCACTGAGAAAGAAGCTTTTCAGCATCCGTGGCCTTGAATTCTCTTCATTTGCTTAGTTGCACTAAACTCAGCATTAGTGTTCTTAGAAGCTAAACTAGTGATTCTGTGCATGGAAGCTCTAACATGACTTTCTCTCCAAGAAAGCTCTAACACATGAAAATCTGTCTTCTGCATTGCAAATAACATTTCATTTCATGCGAAAGAAACATCTTTAATGTACTTGAGCTTTACTCTTAAAATTGCATTTAGCAACTTTCTCACTGAGAAAGAATCTTTTCAGCATCCGTGGCCTTGCATTCTCTTCATTTGCTTAGTTGCACTGAACACAGCATTAGGGTTCTTAGAATCTCTAAACTAGTGATTCTGTGCATTGAAGCTCTAACATGACTTGATGAGCAAAAAAGCTCTAAAACATGAAAATCTGTCTTCTGCATTGCAAATAACATTTAATTTCATGAGAAACATATTTCATGTACTTGAGTTTAACTCTTAAAATTGCATTTAGCAACTTTCTCTCATTGAAAGAAGCTTTTCAGCATCCATGGTCTTGCATTCTTTTCATTTGCTTAGTTGCACAAACACAGCATTAGTTGCACTAAACACAGCATTAGTGTTCTTAGAAGCTCTAAACTAGTGATTCTGTGCATTGAAGCTCTAACATGACTTGAGCAAAAAAGCTCTAACACATGAAACTCTGTCTTATGAAATGAAATGAATTTGCAATGCAGGAGAAAGAAACATCTTTCATGTACTTGAACTTTACTCTTAAAATTGCATTTAGCAACTTTCTCTCACTAAGAAAGAAGCTTTTCAACATCCGTGGCCTTGCATTCTCTTCATATGCTTAGTTTCACTAAACACAGCATTAGTGTTCTTAGAAGCTCTAAACTAGTGATTCTGTGCATTGAAGCTCTAACATGACTTGCTCTGCAAGAAAGCTCTAACACATGAAAATCTGTCTTATGAAATGAAATTATATTTGCAATGCAGGAGAAAGAAACATCTTTCATGTACTTGAACTTTACTCTTAAAATTGCATTTAGCAACTTTCTCTCACTGAGAAAGAAGCTTTTCAGCATCCGTGGCCTTGCATTCTCTTCATATGCTTAGTTGCACTAAACACAGCATTAGTGTTCTTAGAAGCTCTAAACTAGTGATTCTGTGCATGGAAGCTATAACATGACGTGCTCTGCAAGAAAGCTCTAACAGATGAAAATCTGTCTTCTGCATTGCAAATAACATTTCATTTCATGAGAAAGAAACATATTTCATGTACTTGAGTTTAACTCTTAAAATTGAATTTAGCAACTTTCTCTCACTGAGAAAGAAGCTTTTCAGCATCCGTGGCCTTGAATTCTCTTCATTTGCTTAGTTGCACTAAACAGCATTAGTGTTCTTAGAAGCTCTAAACTAGTGATTCTGTGCATGGAAGCTCTAACATGACTTTCTCTGCAAGAAAGCTCTAACACATGAAAATCTGTCTTATGAATTGCAAATAACATTTCATTTCATGAGAAAGAAACATATTTCATGTACTTGAACTTTACTCTTAAAATTGCATTTAGCAACTTTCTCTCACTAAGAAAGAAGCTTTTCAACAACCGTGGCGTTGCATTCTCTTCATATGCTTAGTTACACTAAACACAGCATTAGTGTTCTTTGAAGCTCTAAATTATTGATTCTGTGCATTGAAGCTCCAACATGACTTGCTGTGCAAAAAATGCTCTAATACGTGAAAATCTGTCTTCTGCATTGCAAATAACATTTAATTTCATGAGAAAGAAAAATCTTTCATATACTTGAGCTTAACTCTTATAATTGCATTTAGCAACTTTCTCTCACTAAGAAAGAAGCTTTTCAGCATCCATGGACTTGCATTCTCTTCATATGCTTAGTTACACTAAACACAGCATTAGTGTTCTTAGAAGCTCTAAACTAGTGATTCTGTGCATGGAAGCTCTAACATGACTTTCTCTACAAGAAAGCTCTAACACATGAAAATCTGTCTTCTGCATTGCAAATAACATTTCATTTCATGAGAAAGAAACATATTTCATGTACTTGAGCTTAACTCCTAAAATTGCATTTAGCAACTTTCTCTCACTGAGAAAGAAGCTTTTCAGCATCCGTGGCCTTGCATTCTCTTCATATGCTTAGTTGCACTAAACACAGCATTAGTGTTCTTAGAAGCTCTAAACTAGTGATTCTGTGCATAGAAGCTCTAACATGACTTTCTCTGCAAGAAAGCTCTAACACAAGAAAATCTGTCTTCTGCATTGCAAATAACATTTAATTTCATGAGAAAGAAACATATTTCATGTACTTGAGTTTAACTCTTAAAATTGCATTTAGCAACCTTCTCTCACTGAGAAAGAAGCTTTTCAGCATCCATGGCCTTGCATTCTCTTCATTTGTTTAGTTTCACTAAACACAGCATTAGTGTTCTTAGAAGCTCTAAACTAGTGATTCTGTGCATTGAAGCTCTAACATGACTTGCTCTGCAAGAAAGCTCTAACACATGAAAATCTGTCTTATGAAATGAAATTATATTTGCAATGCAGGAGAAAGAAATATCTTTCATGTACTTGAACTTTACTCTTAAAATTGCATTTAGCAACTTTCACTCACTAAGAAAGAAGCTTTTCAACAACCGTGGCGTTGCATTCTCTTCATATGCTTAGTTACACTAAACACAGCATGAGTGTTCTTTGAAGCTCTAAATTATTGATTCTGTGCATTGAAGCTCCAACATGACTTGCTGTGCAAAAAATGCTCTAATACTGAAAATCTGTCTTCTGCATTGCAAATAACATTTAATTTCATGAGAAAGAAAAATCTTTCATATACTTTAGTTAACTCTTATAATTGCATTTAGCAACTTTCTCTCACTAAGAAAGAAGCTTTTCAGCATCCATGGACTTGCATTCTCTTCATATGCTTAGTTACACTAAACACAGCATTAGTGTTCTTAGAAGCTCTAAACTAGTGATTCTGTGCATGGAAGCTCTAACATGACTTTCTCTACAAGAAAGCTGTAACACATGAAAATCTGTCTTCTGCATTGCAAATAACATTTCATTTCATGAGAAAGAAACATATTTCATGTACTTGAGCTTAACTCCTAAAATTGCATTTAGCAACTTTCTCTCACTGAGAAAGAAGCTTTTCAGCATCCGTGGCCTTGCATTCTCTTCATATGCTTAGTTGCACTAAACACAGCATTAGTGTTCTTAGAAGCTCTAAACTAGTGATTCTGTGCATGGAAGCTCTAACATGACTTTCTCTCCAAGAAAGCTCTAACACATGAAATTCTGTCTTCTGCATTGCAAATAACATTTCATTTCATGAGAAAGAAACATATTTCATGTACTTGAGTTTAACTCTTAAAATTGCATTTAGCAACTTTCTCTCACTGAGAAAGAAGCTTTTCAGCATCCGTGGCCTTGAATTCTCTTCATTTGCTTAGTTGCACTAAACTCAGCATTAGTGTTCTTAAAGCTAAAACTAGTGATTCTGTGCATGAAGCTCTAACATGACTTTCTCTCCAAGAAAGCTCTAACACATGAAAACTGTCTTCTGCATTGCAAATAACATTTCATTTCATGCGAAAGAAACATCTTTAATGTACTTGAGCTTTACTCTTAAAATTGCATTTAGCAACTTTCTCACTGAGAAAGAATCTTTTCAGCATCCGTGGCCTTGCATTCTCTTCATTTGCTTAGTTGCACTGAACACAGCATTAGGGTTCTTAGAATCTCTAAACTAGTGATTCTGTGCATTGAAGCTCTAACATGACTTGATGAGCAAAAAAAGCTCTAAAACATGAAAATCTGTCTTCTGCATTGCAAATAACATTTAATTTCATGAGAAACATATTTCATGTACTTGAGTTTAACTCTTAAAATTGCATTTAGCAACTTTCTCTCATTGAGTAAGAAGCTTTTCAGCATCCATGGTCTTGCATTCTTTTCATTTGCTTAGTTGCACTAAACACAGCATTAGTTGCACTAAACACAGCATTAGTGTTCTTAGAAGCTCTAAACTAGTGATTCTGTGCATTGAAGCTCTAACATGACTTGAGCAAAAAAGCTCTAACACATGAAACTCTGTCTTATGAAATGAAATGATATTTGCAATGCAGGAGAAAGAAACATCTTTCATGTACTTGAACTTTACTCTTAAAATTGCATTTAGCAACTTTCTCTCACTAAGAAAGAAGCTTTTCAACATCCTGGCCTTGCATTCTCTTCATTGCTTAGTTACACTAAACACAGCATTAGTGTTCTTTGAAGCTCTAAATTATTGATTCTGTGCATTGAAGCTCCAACATGACTTGCTGTGCAAAAAAAGCTCTAATACGTGAAAATATGTCTTCTGCATTGCAAATAACATTTAATTTCATGAGAAAGAAAAATCTTTCATATACTTGAGCTTAACTCTTAAAATTGCATTTTGCAACTTTCACTCACTGAGAAAGAAGCTTTTCAGCATCCGTGGCCTTGCATTCTCTTCATATGCTTAGTTGCACTAAACACAGCATTAGTGTTCTTAGAAGCTCTAAACTAGTGATTCTGTGCATGGAAGCTCTAACATGACTTTCTCTGCAAGAAAGCTCTAACACAAGAAAATCTGTCTTCTGCATTGCAAATAACATTTCATTTCATGAGAAAGAAACATATTTCATGTACTTGAGTTTAACTCTTAAAATTGCATTTAGCAACTTTCTCTCACTGAGTAAGAAGCTTTTCAGCATCCATGGCCTTGCATTCTTTTCATTTGCTTAGTTTCACTAAACACAGCATTGGTGTTCTTAGAAGCTCTAAACTAGTGATTCTGTGCATGGAAGCTCTAACATGACTTTCTCTGCAAGAAAGCTCTAACACAAAAAATCTGTCTTCTGCATTGCAAAAACATTTCATTTCATGAGAAAGAAACATATTTCATGTACTTGAGTTTAACTCTTAAAATTGCATTTAGCAACTTTCTCACACTGAGAAAGAAGCTTTTCAGCATCCGTCCTTGAATTCTCTTCGTTTGCTTAGTTGCACTAAACACAGCATTAGTGTTCTTAGAAGCTCTAAACTAGTGATTCTGTGCATGGAAGCTCTAACATGACTTTCTCTGGAAAAAAGTTCTAACACATGAAAATCTGTCTTATGAAATGAAATGTTATTTGCAATGCAGGAGAAAGAAACTTCTTTCATGTACTTGAACTTTACTCTTAAAATTGCATTTAGCAACTTTCTCTCACTGAGAAAGAAGCTTTTCAGCATCCGTGGCCTTGCATTCTCTTCATATGCTTAGTTGCACTAAACACAGCATTAGTGTTCTTAGAAGCTCTAAACTAGTGCTTCTGTGCATAGAAGCTCTAACATGACTTTCTCTGCAAGAAAGCTCTAACACAAGAAAATCTGTCTTCTGCATTGCAAATAACATTTCATTTCATGAGAAAGAAACATATTTCATGTACTTGAGTTTAACTCTTAAAATTGCATTTAGCAACTTTCTCTCACTGAGAAAGAAGCTTTTCAGCATCCATGGCCTTGAATTCTCTTCATTTGCTTAGTTGCACTAAACACAGCATTAGAGTTCTTAGAAGCTCTAAACTAGTGATTCTGTGCATGGAAGATCTAACATGACTTTCTCTGGAAAAAAAGTTCTAACACATGAAAATCTGTCTTATGAAATTAAATGTTATTTGCAATGCAGGAGAAAAAACTTCTTTCATGTACTTGAACTTTACTCTTAAAATTGCATTTAGCAAATTTCTCTCACTGAGAAAGAAGCTTTTCAGCATCCGTGGCCTTGCATTCTCTTCATTTGTTTAGTTTCACTAAACACAGCATTAGTGTTCTTAGAAGCTCTAAACTAGTGATTCTGTGCATTGAAGCTCTAACATGACTTGCTCTGCAAGAAAGCTCTAACACATGAAAATCTGTCTTATGAAATGAAATGATATTTCAATGCAGGAGAAAGAAACATCTTTCATGTACTTGAACTTTACTCTTAAAATTGCATTTAGCAACTTTCTCTCACTAAGAAAGAAGCTTTTCAACAACCGTGGCGTTGCATTCTCTTCATATGCTTAGTTACACTAAACACAGCATTAGTGTTTTTGAAGCTCTAAATTATTGATTCTGTGCATTGAAGCTCCAACATGACTTGCTGTGCAAAAAATGCTCTAATACGTGAAAATCTGTCTTCTGCATTGCAAATAACATTTAATTTCATGAGAAAGAAAAATTTTCATATACTTGAGCTTAACTCTTAAAATTGCATTTAGCAACTTTCTCTCACTAAGAAAGAAGCTTTTCAGCATCCATGGACTTGCATTCTCTTCTATGCTTAGTTACACTAAACACAGCATTAGTGTTCTTAGAAGCTCTAAACTAGTGATTCTGTGCATGGAAGCTCTAACATGACTTTCTCTACAAGAAAGCTCTAACACATGAAAATCTGTCTTCTGCATTGCAAATAACATTTCATTTCATGAGAAAGAAACATATTTCATGTACTTGAGCTTAACTCCTAAAATTGCATTTAGCAACTTTCTCTCACTGAGAAAGAAGCTTTTCAGCATCCGTGGCCTTGCATTCTCTTCATATGCTTAGTTACACTAAACACAGCATTAGTGTTCTTAGAAGCTCTAAACTAGTGATTCTGTGCATTGAAGCTCTAACATGACTTGAGCAAAAAAGCTCTAACACATGAAAATCTGTCTTATGAAATGAAATGTTATTTGCAATGCAGGAGAAAGAAACTTCTTTCATGTACTTGAACTTTACTCTTAAAATTGCATTTAGCAACTTTCTCTCACTGAGAAAGAAGCTTTTCAGCATCCGTGGCCTTGCATTCTCTTCATATGCTTAGTTGCACTAAACACAGCATTAGTGTTCTTAGAAGCTCTAAACTAGTGATTCTGTGCATAGAAGCTCTAACATGACTTTCTCTGCAAAAAGCTCTAACACAAAAAATCTGTCTTCTGCATTGCAAATAACATTTCATTTCATGAGAAAGAAACATATTTCATGTACTTGAGTTTAACTCTTAAAATTGCATTTAGCAACTTTCTCTCACTGAGAAAGAAGCTTTTCAGCATCCGTGGCCTTGAATTCTCTTCATTTGCTTAGTTGCACTAAACACAGCATTAGAGTTCTTAGAAGCTCTAAACTAGTGATTCTGTGCATGGAAGATCTAACATGACTTTCTCTGGAAAAAAGTTCTAACACATGAAAATCTGTCTTATGAAATTAAATGTTATTTGCAATGCAGGAGAAAGAAACTTCTTTCATGTACTTGAACTTTACTCTTAAAATTGCATTTAGCAAATTTCTCTCACTGAGAAAGAAGCTTTTCAGCATCCGTGGCCTTGCATTCTCTTCATTTGTTTAGTTTCACTAAACACAGCATTAGTGTTCTTAGAAGCTCTAAACTAGTGATTCTGTGCATTGAAGCTCTAACATGACTTGCTCTGCAAGAAAGCTCTAACACATGAAAATCTGTCTTATGAAATGAAATGATATTTGCAATGCAGGAGAAAGAAACATCTTTCATGTACTTGAACTTTACTCTTACATACTGATAAAAAAAATGTATAGCCTGAATCACTGTAAGTCGCTTTGGATAAAAGCTCTGCTAAATGCAAAATGTAAATGTAAATGTACTCTTAAAATTGCATTTAGCAACTTTCTCTCACTAAGAAAGAAGCTTTTCAACACCGTGGCGTTGCATTCTCTTCATATGCTTAGTTACACTAAACACAGCATTAGTGTTCTTTGAAGCTCTAAATTATTGATTCTGTGCATTGAAGCTCCAACATGACTTTCTCTGCAAGAAAGCTCTAACACATGAAATTCTGTCTTCTGCATTGCAAATAACATTTCATTTCATGAGAAAGAAACATATTTCATGTACTTGAGTTTAACTCTTAAAATTGCATTTAGCAACTTTCTCTCACTGAGAAAGAAGCTTTTCAGCATCCGTGGCCTTGCATTCTCTTCATATGCTTATTGCACTAAACACAGCATTAGTGTTCTTAGAAGCTCTAAATTATTGATTCTGTGCATTGAAGCTCTAACATGACTTGCTCTGCAAGAAAGCTCTAACACATGAAAATCTGTCTTCTGCATTGCAAATAACATTTAATTTCATGATTAAGAAACATCTTTCATGTACTTGAGCTTTACTCTTAAAATTGCTTTTAGCAACTTTCTCTCACTGAGAAAGAAGCTTTTCAGCATCCGTGGCCTTGAATTCTCTTCATATGCTTAGTTACACTAAACACAGCATTAGTGTTTTTTGAAGCTCTAAATTATTGATTCTGTGCATTGAAACTCTAACATGACTTTCTCTGCAAGAAAACTCTAACACATGAAAATCTGTCTTCTGCATTGCAAATAACATTTCATTTCATGAGAAAGAAACATATTTCATGTACTTGAGTTTAACTCTTAAAATTGCATTGAGCAACTTTCTCTCACTGAGTAAGAAGCTTTTCAGCATCCATGGCCTTGCATTCTTTTCATTTGCTTAGTTGCACTAAACACAGCATTAGTGTTCTTAGAAGCTCTAAACTAGTGATTCTGTGCATGGAAGCTCTAACATGACTTGCTCTGCAAGAAAGCTCTAACACATGAAAATCTGTCTTCTGCATTGCAAATAACATTTCATTTCATGAGAAAGAAACATATTTCATGTACTTGAGTTTAACCCTTAAAATTGAATTTAGCAACTTTCTCTCACTGAGAAAGAAGCTTTTCAGCATCCGTGGCCTTGCATTCTCTTCATATGCTTAGTTGCACTAAACACAGCATTAGTGTTCTTAGAAGCTCTAAACTAGTGATTATGTGCATGGAAGCTCTAACATGACTTTCTCTGCAAGAAAGCTCTAACACATGAAATTCTGTCTTCTGCATTGCAAATAACATTTCATTTCATGAGAAAAAAACATATTTCATGTACTTGAGTTTAACTCTTAAAATTGCATTTAGCAACTTTCTCTCACTGAGAAAGAAGCTTTTCAGCATCCGTGGCCTTGCATTCTCTTCATATGCTTAGTTGCACTAAACACAGCATTAGTGTTCTTAGAAGCTCTAAACTAGTGATTCTGTGCATGGAAGCTCTAACATGTCTTTCTCTCCAAGAAAGCTCTGACACATGAAATTCTGTCTTCTGCATTGCAAATAACATTTAATTTCATGAGAAAGAAACATATTTCATGTACTTGAGTTTAACTCTTAAAATTGCATTTAGCAACTTTCTCTCACTGAGAAAGAAGCTTTTCAGCATCCGTGGCCTTGAATTCTCTTCATTTGCTTAGTTGCACTAAACTCAGCATTAGTGTTCTTAGAAGCTCTAAACTAGTGATTCTGTGCATGGAAGCTCTAACATGACTTTCTCTGGAAAAAAGTTCTAACACATGAAAATCTGTCTTATGAAATGAAATGTTATTTGCAATGCAGGAGAAAGAAATTTCTTTCATGTACTTGAACTTTACTCTTAAAATTGCATTTAGCAACTTTCTCTCACTGAGAAAGAAGCTTTTCAGCATCCGTGGCCTTGCATTCTCTTCATATGCTTAGTTGCACTAAACACAGCATTAGTGTTCTTAGAAGCTCTAAACTAGTGATTCTGTGCATAGAAGCTCTAACATGACTTTCTCTGCAAGCAAGCTCTAACACAAGAAAATCTGTCTTCTGCATTGCAAATAACATTTCATTTCATGAGAAAGAAACATATTTCATGTACTTGAGTTTAACTCTTAAAATTGCATTTAGCAACTTTCTCTCACTGAGAAAGAAGCTTTTCAGCATCCGTGGCCTTGAATTCTCTTCATTTGCTTAGTTGCACTAAACACAGCATTAGAGTTCTTAGAAGCTCTAAACTAGTGATTCTGTGCATGGAAGATCTAACATGACTTTCTCTGGAAAAAAGTTCTAACACATGAAAATCTGTCTTATGAAATTAAATTTATTTCAATGCAGGAGAAAGAAACTTCTTTCATGTACTTGAACTTTACTCTTAAAATTGCATTTAGCAAATTTCTCTCACTGAGAAAGAAGCTTTTCAGCATCCGTGGCCTTGCATTCTCTTCATTTGTTTAGTTTCACTAAACACAGCATTAGTGTTCTTAGAAGCTCTAAACTAGTGATTCTGTGCATTGAAGCTCTAACATGACTTGCTCTGCAAGAAAGCTCTAACACATGAAAATCTGTCTTATGAAATGAAATGATATTTGCAATGCAGGAGAAAGAAACATCTTTCATGTACTTGAACTTTACTCTTACATACTGATAAAAAAAATGTATAGCCTGAATGCACTGTAAGTCGCTTTGGATAAAAGCGTCTGCTAAATGCATAAATGTAAATGTAAATGTACTCTTAAAATTGCATTTAGCAACTTTCTCTCACTAAGAAAGAAGCTTTTCAACAACCGTGGCGTTGCATTCTCTTCATATGCTTAGTTACACTAAACACAGCATTAGTGTTCTTTGAAGCTCTAAATTATTGATTCTGTGCATTGAAGCTCCAACATGACTTTCTCTGCAAGAAAGCTCTAACACATGAAAATCTGTCTTCTGCATTGCAAATAACATTTCATTTCATGAGAAAGAAACAAATTTCATGTACTTGAGTTTAACTCTTAAAATTGCATTTAGCAACTTTCTCTCACTGAGTAAGAAGCTTTTCAGCATCCATGGCCTTGCATTCTTTTCATTTGCTTAGTTGCACTAAACACAGCATTAGTGTTCTTAGAAGCTCTAAACTAGTGATTCTGTGCATGGAAGCTCTAACATGACTTGCTCTGCAAGAAAGCTCTAACACATGAAAATCTGTCTTCTGCATTGCAAATAACATTTCATTTCATGAGAAAGAAACATATTTCATGTACTTGAGTTTAACTCTTAAAATTGAATTTAGCAACTTTCTCTCACTGAGAAAGAAGCTTTTCAGCATCCGTGGCCTTGAATTCTCTTCATTTGCACTAAACACAGCATTAGTGTTCTTAGAAGCTCTAAACTAGTGATTCTGTGCATGGAAGCTCTAACATGACTTTGTTTGGAAAAAAGTTCTAACACATGAAAATCTGTCTTATGAAATTAAATGTTATTTGCAATGCAGGAGAAAGAAACTTCTTTCATGTACTTGAACTTTACTCTTAAATTGCATTTAGCAACTTTCTCTCACTGAGAAAGAAGCTTTTCAGCATCCGTGGCCTTGCATTCTCTTCATTTGTTTAGTTGCACTAAACACAGCATTAATGTTCTTAGAAGCTCTAAACTAGTGATTCTGTGCATTGAAGCTCTAACATGACTTGCTCTGCAAGAAAGCTCTAACACATAAAAATCTGTCTTTGAAATGAAATAATTTCAATGCAGGAGAAAGAAACATCTTTCATGTACTTGAACTTTACTCTTAAAATTGCATTTAGCAACTTTCTCTCACTAAGAAAGAAGCTTTTCAACAACCGTGGCGTTGCATTCTCTTCATATGCTTAGTTACACTAAACACAGCATTAGTGTTCTTTGAAGCTCTAAACTAGTGATTCTGTGCATGGAAGCTCTAACATGACTTTCTCTCAAAAAGCTCTAACCATGAAAATCTGTCTTCTGCATTGCAAATAACATTTCATTTCATGAGAAAGAAACATATTTCATGTACTTGAGTTTAACTCTTAAAATTGCATTTAGCAACTTTCTCTCACTGAGAAAGAAGCTTTTCAGCATCCGTGGCCTTGCATTCTCTTCATATGCTTAGTTGCACTAAACACAGCATTAGTGTTCTTAGAAGCTCTAAACTAGTGATTCTGTGCATGGAAGCTCTAACATGACTTGCTCTGCAAAAAGCTCTAACACATGAAAATCTGTCTTATGAAATGAAATGATATTTCAATGCAGAAGAAAGAAACATCTTTCATGTACTTGAACTTTACTCTTAAAATTGCATTTAGCAACTTTCTCTCACTGAGAAAGAAGCTTTTCAGCATCCGTGGCCTTGCATTCTCTTCATATGCTTAGTACACTAAACACAGCATTAGTGTTCTTTGAAGCTCTAAATTATTGATTCTGTGCATTGAAGCTCTAACATGACTTTCTCTGCAAAAAAAGCTCTAACACATGAAAATCTGTCTTCTGCATTGCAATTAACATTTCATTTCATGAGAAAGAAACATATTTCATGTACTTGAGTTTAACTCTTAAAATTGCATTTAGCAACTTTCTCTCACTGAGTAAGAAGCTTTTCAGCATCCATGGCCTTGCATTCTTTTCATTTGCTTAGTTGCACTAAACACAGCATTAGTGTTCTTAGAAGCTCTAAACTAGTGATTCTGTGCATGGAAGCTCTAACATGACTTTCTCTGGAAAAAAGTTCTAACACATGAAAATCTGTCTTCTGCATTGCAAATAACATTTAATTTCATGAGAAAGAAAAATCTTTCATATACTTGAGCTTAACTCTTAAAATTGCATTTAGCAACTTTCTCTCACTAAGAAAGAAGCTTTTCAGCATCCATGGCTTGCATTCTCTTCATATGCTTAGTTACACTAAACACAGCAACAGCATTAGTGTTCTTAGAAGCTCTAAACTAGTGATTCTGTGCATGGAAGCTCTAACATGACTTTCTCTGGAAAAAAGTTCTAACACATGAAAATCTGTCTTATGAAATGAAATGTTATTTGCAATGCAGGAGAAAGAAATTTCTTTCATGTTCTTGAACTTTACTCTTAAAATTGCATTTAGCAACTTTCTCTCACTGAGAAAGAAGCTTTTCAGCATCCGTGGCCTTGCATTCTCTTCATATGCTTAGTTGCACTAAACACAGCATTAGTGTTCTTAGAAGCTCTAAACTAGTGATTCTGTGCATAGAAGCTCTAACATGACTTTCTCTGCAAGAAAGCTCTAACACAAGAAAATCTGTCTGCTGCATTGCAAATAACATTTAATTTCATGAGAAAGAAACATATTTCATGTACTTGAGTTTAACTCTTAAAATTGCATTTAGCAACTTTCTCTCACTAAGAAAGAATCTTTTCAACAACCGTGGCGTTGCATTCTCTTCATATGCTTAGTTACACTAAACACAGCATTAGTGTTCTTTGAAGCTCTAAATTATTGATTCTGTGCATTGAAGCTCCAACATGACTTTCTCTGCAAAAAAGCTCTAAACAGAAAATCTGTCTTCTGCATTGCAAATAACATTTAATTTCATGAGAAAGAAAAATTTTCATTACTTGAGTTTAACTCTTAAAATTGCATTTAGCAACTTTCTCTCACTAAGAAAGAAGCTTTTCAGCATCCTGGCCTTGAATTCTCTTCTTTGCTTAGTTCACTAAACACAGCATTAGTGTTCTTAGAAGCTCTAAACTAGTGATTCTGTGCATGGAAGCTCTAACATGACTTTCTCTGAAAAAAGTTCTAACACATGAAAATCTGTCTTTATTGAAATAAATTTATTTCAATGGGAGAAAGAAAATTTTTTCATGTCTTGAACTTTAACTCCTAAAATTGCATTTAGCAACTTTCTCTCACTGAGAAAGAAGCTTTTCAGCATCCGTGGCCTTGCATTCTCTTCATATGCTTAGTTGCACTAAACACAGCATTAGTGTTCTTAGAAGCTCTAAACTAGTGATTCTGTGCATGGAAGCTCTAACATGACTTTCTCTGCAAGAAAGCTCTAACACATGAAATTCTGTCTTCTGCATTGCAAATAACATTTCATTTCATGAGAAAGAAACATATTTCATGTACTTGAGTTTAACTCTTAAAATTGCATTTAGCAACTTTCTCTCACTGAGAAAGAAGCTTTTCAGCATCCGTGGCCTTGAATTCTCTTCATTTGCTTAGTTGCACTAAACTCAGCATTAGTGTTCTTAGAAGCTCTAAACTAGTGATTCTGTGCATGGAAGCTCTAACATGACTTTCTCTGGAAAAAAGTTCTAACACATGAAAATCTGTCTTCTGCATTGCAAATAACATTTCATTTCATGAGAAAGAAACATATTTCATGTACTTGAGCTTAACTCCTAAAATTGCATTTAGAAACTTTCTCTCACTGAGAAAGAAGCTTTTCAGCATCCCTGGCCTTGCATTCTCTTCATATGCTTAGTTACACTAAACACAGCATTAGTGTTCTTTGAAGCTCTAAATTATTGATTCTGTGCATTGAAGCTCTAACATGACTTTCTCTGCAAGAAAGCTCTAACACAAGAAAATCTGTCTTCTGCATTGCAAATAACATTTCATTTCATGAGAAAGAAACATATTTCATGTACTTGAGTTTAACTCTTAAAATTGCATTTAGCAACTTTCTCTCACTGAGAAAGAAGCTTTTCAGCATCCGTGGCCTTGAATTCTCTTCGTTTGCTTAGTTGCACTAAACACAGCATTAGTGTTCTTAGAAGCTCTAAACTAGTGATTCTGTGCATGGAAGCTCTAACATGACTTTCTCTGGAAAAAAGTTCTAACACATGAAAATCTGTCTTATGAAATGAAATGTTATTTGCAATGCAGGAGAAAGAAATTTCTTTCATGTTCTTGAACTTTACTCTTAAAATTGCATTTAGCAACTTTCTCTCACTGAGAAAGAAGCTTTTCAGCATCCGTGGCCTTGCATTCTCTTCATATGCTTAGTTGCACTAAACACAGCATTAGTGTTCTTAGAAGCTCTAAACTAGTGATTCTGTGC